>CAAKHD010004261.1:0-11981 GCA_901007705.1 Fistularia tabacaria
GCTCTCTCTCTCTCTCTCTCTCTCTCTCACACACACACACACACACACACACACACACACACACACACACACACACACACACACACACACACACACACACACACACAC
Organism: Fistularia tabacaria; assembly: GCA_901007705.1. Classification (NCBI taxonomy): domain Eukaryota; kingdom Metazoa; phylum Chordata; class Actinopteri; order Syngnathiformes; family Fistulariidae; genus Fistularia; species Fistularia tabacaria. Next base: position 109 of record CAAKHD010004261.1, read on the forward strand.
ACACACACACACACACATTCAATTACAACAGCCCCCGGCAAAGTTTGTAGTTTGATTCTTATTCCTTTTTTTTTCATTCCTAACACTTGTATCTGGAGTCTTCCACTGGAGGAACTTAATCATGTGACAGCCCTGGCTACCAACAAAAAGCCTGATAAGCTGTAGCCTGAGCGCTAGCTTGAACTTGAGAGTTGTAGTGGTCACTATAGTGATATTAAGATGGGGCACAGCCTGACAGCTGTACCCCTTGAGTTCGTTCCGACCTGTGAGCTTGCTGTAGACTCGCTGCGGCTCAGGGGTTAGCTTCAGCTCAAAAGCTAGCCGTAGAATGAGAAGCTATTGGATGATTGCTAGCTGTAATGTTGGTGTTATCTGTATCCTATAAGATTAGTGAGAGCTAGCTGCAGCCTGAACACAAGAGCTTACTCATCGAGCTGTTACCTGAAAACTTGCAAGATCCCAGCTGTTGTCTAAAAATTTGCTGTAGCTTTAGATGTGGCTGGAGCCCAACCGTACACCATGTAGCTAGCTAACTGTAGCCTGAATGCTGGATTGATCTTAAGTCTTAGAGCTAAAGTAGCTTTTGGTAAAAGAGACTGGAGTAGCATGAGAGATTGCTGTAGCATAAGTGTAAACTGTAGCCTGAATGCTAGTTATGTCATAAAGAGTTTGCTCAACAAGCTGTTGTCTGAGGGCTAGGTTTAGCCTCAATTCAGGCTATAGTCTGAGAGTATAATGCCGAAGATGTGGCTGTAGCCAGAATGATCGCTGGGATATTAATTCCAAGCTGTGGCCAGAAGGCTAGTTGAAGCTCAGTTAGTTCTGAACCCCAAGGGCTATCCAACAGACCCAGAGAGTTAACTGTAGCCTCAGAACTTTAGCTGGAGTGAGCATTAGCTGTAACTCGAATGTCATGAGTAGCCGTGGCACTATTTGTCTCTTTGTCACAGTCTGAAAATGATGGTAGTAAAAACAACACATTTAAGCAAACATTTATCTTCACTTTTTATTTTCTCAGATAACATCTGTAGCAGAAAACTGAGATGAACCACTGTTCGTGTCAAAACCTGTCGCCTGTGTAGCCTGTGTTGCTAAGAGACATTAATTTGGGCACCTGATAATTTTTACAGATTTTTTTATCGGGGCCTCTGATCCCTGGGGTTTTTAATTTAATCTGAAAACCTCCTCTGCCTCCTCGTCTGCCGCTGACATTTCAGGGGCATTGCATAAACACACTGGTCTCCAAGCAGGGGACCCTTGCCTCAGAAGTCTTGTTAAAGTCTATTTTAGCGTTGCCATACGTCTGAGAAACAGACGCTGGTGTTTTTTTTTTTAACGTGGTTTGCAAAGCCTGGTCACTACTTCGACCTCCGTGGCAATACATTATAATTAAAGCATTAACCCTCGCCCTGAAACTAAGTGATTTACAGGCCAGACTTAAACTATCTCTCCTTGGGTCTTCAACTCATACTAAAGATATATTTTTAATGAAATCCTGTTAAATAGTAGTGTTTTTCAATCAGAAGCCAGAGACGTGACACTAAAACCACAACTTTGGCATCTTCCCTCCCACTGTGGTGTTTCTGGTATGAAGTGGCTGCTTCAATTAGATTTAACACAAACATCAAACTGTGCGCTCATTCAAAGGAACGATGCGCAGAAAACTCTTCTTAATACTCTGGTGTCGGTTTTACACAGCTTTTTATTTTCTTTCCTTTCCTACCGAGCTGTAAACCATAACAAAAAACAGAAGACAAAAAATAACGTGCCAGTGTTCAGTTTCACCCTAGGAATGAAGGCCAGGTTGTGGTGAATAGAGGAGAAGGCAACTCTGATTACCTCCATAAAGCAGCTGACCTCATGTCGCTCCCTCACCTTCCTCCATGATTTGAATTTGGAGTAGCCGGGATGGCGGAGGATGGGCAGGGAAATGGCGTGAGTGATGTTGTCTGAGCGAGGGTGTCAACGTCTAGCGTAGTGGTTGGTGCCTCACAGCCAGAAGGTCCCTGGTTTGATTCCAACAGGGGTCCTTTCAGTGTGGAGGCTCCATGGGTTCTCCGAGTCTGCATGGGTTTCCTCTGAGTTCTCCGGTTTTCCTCCCACAGTCCCAAATCATGGGGGAGGCTCATTGGATATCTTAAAATTGAGAGGGTGAATGGTCGTATGTCTGTATGACAGCTTGGACAGGCTCCAGCAACCCTCCTACCCTAAGCACAGGAAAAGCAGAATCGATCAATGAATGAATGATTGACTGACTGATTGAATGAATGAGAACTTTATTGGTGGTCCCAAATTTCCCAGACGTTTAAATGAGAGTGAACGGTCGTCTGCCTCAATACGGCATGTGAAGGAAGGGTTAATTGTTATAAGTCTTTTTGTGACATATGAGTGAGAGGGTGAATGGTTGTCTCTCTCTATATGACGTGAATGAGAGGGTGAATGGTTGTATATCTATCTACATCTGGCCCTATGATCAAATGGCGACCAGTCCAGGGAGAACCCTGCCTCTCGCTCAATGATAGCTAGGATAGGTTCAAGTACTCCTGCAACCCTCACTGTAGGTCAAGTGGCATAGATAATGAATGAATGACGATGACTTTATTGTCACATTCGATTGTACATACAGCACAACATCAGCAAAATTGACCACTGCATTTTACCCATCATGGATAAAACATGAGCGGTTGGCGGCTGCATGAGGGGATTGAACATGGAATGTTAAGTTTCAAGAAGAACGCTCTAAACCCCTTTAGCCATGCTGCCCCAATGAATGAATGACTGAATCTCCAGACAGCAGGGGCTTTTAATATCCATCCATCCATCCATCCATCTGCTGCTTATCCTATACTTGGGGTTGCGAGGGATGCTGGAACCTATCCCAGCCTATTCCAGCTGTCATCAGGCGGGAGGTGGGGTACACCCTGGACTGGTCGCCGGTCAATCGCAGGGCCATATAAATAGACCGACAACCATCCACTCACTCAATTTTTCCCAATTTTTCCAATTAACCTGCTGCATGTGTTTGGACTGTGGGAGGAAACTGGAGAAACCCATGGGGGTAACATGCAACTCTACACAGAAAGGTCCCCTTGTTGGAATCGAACCAGGAAGTTAGCTCAGTTCCTTGAAATAGTTTCTATAGCATTCAGGACTGATATTTTTGGTCGTTTTATTATTATTTTTTTGAGCTTTTTTAGCTTCTAACTTTAGGTCACAGTTAAGTTGTTTTATTCTATATTTTCTTAAGAAAAAATTAAAAAAATCTGAAGACAGATTAATTTCCATTTTGATAAGATCCAGCCAATTTTCCAAATTTTTGCAGTTTCTTCAATTTCGATCTCCTTTCCTTTGTTTAATTTTTTTCCTTCTACTAATAATCATCACATCACAGGTCTTTGCAGCCCAAGAATACCAACCCTGTGCCAAAGTATCTCCTTAATCCTGAGAAAAGAGGTTTTGGGGGGGTCGTCTACAACAGGAAGCTTAAGGACCCCCCTCCCCCTCCATCTCCAGATCAAAGGGAGCGGACACAGAAAAGGCTTATCTGTTGTTGATTTTAGGCTCACTCTCCAGCACAGGCTTCGAGAAATGTGTCGAGGAATTACTGGATCGGACCCGAACCCCCCTATTCCCCCTTTTCATTGCTGTCTTTCAAGCCTGAGGGGGTTAGAGGAGGGAAGGGGTCGGGGTGGGGTCGAGGGTTCCATCTTTGAGGGGGTGTTCAAGCACGCAGGTGATCAGCCACAAACAGGCTTGGTCTGTTATTATTTTCCAAAGTGATCCTCTCTTGAACAACATGTCCGAAGATATGAACAGAACAGAAAATAAAACACACACACATGCGGGTGCCTGACAAACACACACACACACACACACACACACACACGCTTGCAAACATAGAAACAGAAGAAACTGAGAAAAACGTATGCGATTTCATATCTACTATCACATCAAAAGGGAAAAAAGGCGACATGAAACCAAAAACTCGCAACCCCCCATCGGCATTCATGCATTTAACACGATCAATCTCTGCAAATATATTTTAAATTTAACAGGCTGACGGAAAAAAATGTTGTTCCTGGGAGGCCTGGACCTTCACGTCTGCATGTGTTTCCGCTCGGCGGAGGAGCGGCTACAGAGGAGAAGTTGAAAGGAAACTTCCAAAATATCACGCCATTACTCAGGATGAATCAAGGGAGGAACGCTTTGTTCGAACAAAAGGAGAGCTAAGAGAGAGAGAGGGAGAGGGAGAGGAAGATGAGGGTGAAGGAAAAAAGTGAAACCATCTGTCTAGAAGCGCCTCGTCTTTACAACCAAACAGAGGGTGGTGTTCATAATGGCGTCCATATTTGGTCTGCAATCAAATGCTCAATTTACCCTTTACATGAAGATCAGAGATGCATTAATGATTTGTGTGTGTGTGTGGGGTGTGTGTGTGTTGGTGCGGCGGCTGCTGCCCCTTGTATTTATTCTTTTAAAACTAGTATATGAAGTGTCGTGAGCATTGTCATCAAAGACCCCAACACATTTGCAGAGATGGTGAGCCATGCCAAAGGAAGGCCGGACGTAACCTTCCACTGTGGACCCAGATAATGTTGCTCCATAAAACCATAAGAACGACTCACATCCGCAGGAAACAAAGGGTGTAAACAATGTCAGTGTTTGTGAACGTTGAATAACACGTTGATTGCATGGAACTACAGGGTATATATGTTGCAAACATGTTTTTTCTATCAGATATGCTGTGCCAAGTTTTAATTAAATGGTAATTTATTTATTGTTAATGCTATTATATTTTGCCAAGTATCATGTGCCAGCTCTAGATGTACATTACGTTAATAACTAGTTGTTTATTTAAATCCTTTTTGATTTTTGTGATTTTACTGTTAAATTTGTTTATTTTCGTCATTCAGTTCAATTCAGTTTAATTCGATTCAATTCATCCATCGTCTGCCGCTTATCCTGCTGGTCTATCCCAGCTGTCATTGGGCGAGAGGCGGGGTACACCCTTGACTGGTCAGCAGTCAATCGCAGGGCCACATGCACAGACAGACATGCACTCACTCATTCACTTGGGGAAATTTTCCCAATTTTTTCCATTTTCGCTGCATGTTTTGGACTGTGGATGGAAACTGGAGAACCTGGAGGAAACCCACACAGACATGGAGAGGACATGCAAACTCTACACAGAAAGATCCCCTTGTTGGAATCGAACCAGTATCCTTCGTGCTGTGAGGTTGAAGCGCTAATCACTGTGCGACTGTGCCCAAATTCAATTCAATTCAATTCAATTCAATTCAATTCAATTCAATTCAATTCAATTCAATTCAATTCAATTCAATTCAATTCAATTCAATTCAATTCAATTCAATTCAACAAAATCTTATTACATTTTTTAAGGTTTTCTATTAGACATAGAATTTGCTCTTTCTATTTTTTCCCATGTATCTTCCAAATCTTCAATTCACATTTTGATTCATGGGAAATTAGCATAAATCAAGAGAAATTCTAAAAACACAAATTAGTAGTGTAGGTAATTACTTTGTAGTTATAAATAAAGGTCCTTTCAAAGACCAGTCATGACCATGCTTTGGGCCTATTTGCAGTGAATGTCAAGACTATATTATTCCAATTGAATAACTATAAATATAATAATTATTACTATTTTTGTTCTTTAACTCATTGATTATCTATTTCATAATTATTGTTGTTATTATCTTTGGGATCCTTTCCAAGTAGGGGACAGCAAGCCTCAAGTGGTAACGGCGGTTGCCTTGGACCCAAATATTCCTGGTTCAATTCTCAAGTTCCTCCTAACCTGTTGAGGTGTTACTGATGCCCCCCCCCCAGCACTGCTAGGTGGCTTCTCACTACTCATGGGTCATCCATGATGGGGTAAATGCAGAGAATAATTTCCTGTGATGGAGTAATGAAGTGTAAAACAATAAAAAATAAAGTTACTCTGCTCCTTTGCATCTTGTTGCAACTAGGATTTTGATGTCCAGAAGTTTTCTGTGATACTGGCGGACATCACCTAAATAAATCAATGAATAAAAAGATAAACACTTTCGTGCAGAAATCACTTTCACATGGCAATTGTTCCTCTGACCTGGATTTGATAAATTTGTAATCGATCATTTCCTAGTGGCCTGAACAATAGCAAGCAGCCCTGGATGGTAATGAGACGAGCTAATCAACAGTCGGCCATTATTGGGGCAGAGGTCGTGCCCCCCGCAGAGGAAGTGCACCGCTGCCATCAATCTGCTCCCAGGGTCCGCATGAGAAAGGAGTGGAGGTCGTGGGCGGGGTTAAAAGTTTAGTGCCCTGTAGGTGCCCCCTCCCCGCTCCTCCAGCACCACCACACCACCATCTACATGTCAAAAGATCCCGCTTTTTAACTTTGTACATTCTGCTTCCACCGGAGACTCGTGTCATTTATCATTTTGTCTTTGTCGTCGTCCTTTCGCTTCCTCTCTGTGGTTTATAATCAGCCAGCTGATGGAGGGGGGAGGACCTGCGCCCACCCACCCCGACCTCCACCCCAACTAACTACCGAGGACCCCCCCAAAGAAACTCATGTGTTTAACAAGGAACTCACACCTTCATAATAGTAAATATATAAATCCGTAAAATTAAGACTCACCAAAAAATAGATAAATTAATGAATAAACAAAACTGGGTAAAAAAGAAAATAAAAACATGTTTTTTTTTCAGTTTGAATAAAGAAGTAAGAGAAAAAAATAAAAGGGAAATTTCTTGATTTTATTTAAATTGATTAAGTTTCTGAAATAAGACCATAATTAATCAATTAGGCGTTAAACCATTTAAAATAAGAATACAGGAAATGCAAAGATGCAAAGATAAACTGATCACTGATAAAAACATGAATAAATTGTCGAAAATAAGGAACCAGGAGAAATATTTTTGAATATTTTTTCAAAAATCTGGAAATGAAGTAGAAGTATTCATAATGAAATGATAGAGAAGCCCAATAAATAACCTAGAAAAAAATTGAACAGAAAAAGAAAAGAGGGATTTTGAGCAGAAACTGAAAGTCTGGAAAACAAACAAACAAATAGATAAATAAATCAGGTTTTATTTATGCATTCAGCCTGCGGATGTCCTGCTCCCACTGTCGCTGCTGGTGAAGGAGAGGGTGAGGAGGAGGTGGGGATGGGGGTATGTGGGGGATGTATGGCGGGGTGGGACATTGAGTTTGCCAAGTCAGGCAGAACGATGGACGGGAAGCCAAGCAGGAAGGAAGACGAGACTCTTCCAGTGAAGCACCATTGTTTATGTGAAGTGACTTGAAGCAGTGGCAGTGGTGCCCCCCCCCCCAATTATTATCACAGCATCTCCTTTCTTAAATAGGAAACCGGTTCGGGTTTTTATCAAACACAGTGACTTGCAGGTTTTGCGGACTGTTGGGTGAAGACGTCAAACACCTGAACCACATTAAACTGATAATCTCCACTCCCTTTTCCCTTGGCAGCAACGAAAAAAAACACAAACTGCACATCATGGCCGACATCTGGAGCTGAGGCCGACTAAATCACCATTTTATGGTCAGTCCCGGGGGGCCGGTTCTAGGCCACTAACGCCAAATGGCCATCCTGAATCCATCAATGATCCTGCATCTATCCGTGCATTGGAATTTTATTATTTTTTTCATTTGTAATTGGTGCCCGGTTGCGGGGCGGCTCTCCACCTCATTCCAGGCATCTTTGTTTTCATCACATTCACCATCTTCACGTCGTTTCCTTGCGTCCCAGCCAATATAATAAACATCAAAGAGGTGAATCGTATGGAAATCCAAACATGTCAGTCACTTGATGTCAGGGTTGCAAGTTGGTTGGTTCAGGGATTTCAGAAAAATGCCCTTAGACGTGCACTTTTCATGTCCCACCATGGCTGTCCGAAATGCAAGTGAGTGAGCAAGCTACCACCTCCTGCCGCAAACATCAGGATTAGCCCTCGGCGAGCTGGACCCAATGAGCAATGATATACTTTTCCAGTGGGTAGTCCAATCTGGATACAATTAGATCAAATGACAGGATCTCCCAGCAACCACTATTTGGCTCACACTAGAGTAGCAAGTGCATGCTAAGTCAGCCTTAGCTTATGTTAAGGTATGAGTACTGAAAATGCTGTGGAAATATGTTGCACAAAGTAGAGATGTATGGTTCAGCATGAGAAAGACAGAACAAAACATACCCCAAACCACCCAAAAGCAGTTGGTGAAAGCAGAAAAAGAAAAGGTCTTGTCACTTTAAGAAAAACAACTAAACACTTCTATCTTGACTCAGACATAATTTGGCATCAGTGGTTTGCTAACATTCAACCTCAGCCAGCAAACACTTAGAACGCATCTCCAAAGCTCTTTCGAAGCCCGGTTTCACAGAGAAACTTCAGGATCCATCCTCCCTATTCTTTTTGTTTAAACTTTTCACAACGTCATTTTGCAACACCTGCGTCTGACCCACATCCCCTGTGCGGTTTAAGGTGGTTGGTTGCGGATGTTATCAGTCCATTTAATGAGGGCGCTATCAACTGTTATCTCCTCCTTGCCTCCAGTGTTTCAGCAGGGGCAAAATCCTCCTGCCAGGAGATCCCTCCGACAACCCAACAACAAGCCAAAGTTCTAGAAGCAATCTGAGCTGTTCTGGTTTCTCTTTCCTTATTTTTTTTTAGATAAAACATGTGTTTGTTTGCACAGAAAGTGGGGAAGTGAGATTTGATCAGTCAAGGCTGTGTGCAAAAATTTGTTTCCTTCGGGCTGGCTCTGGAAAAAACAAAATCCCATGAAGAACAATGAGGCCGAAGGTTTCATTTGAACGTATCAGATCTGAAACGTTTTGCGAGAACGAAACAAAATATAAATAAATGTACAATACATTTCCATCCAGACATCCTGATTTGAAAGGAAATACCTTTCATTCAAGTATTAGAAAAAAAATGATGTGACCTTTGACTACCCAGTGTCCTCATATAGGGACACGGCATTCTGACTTCTCTTTTCGTCAAGCTGCTTAACTTAGGCTGGTCATTCTTTTACAGGAAGACTTGTTATTACCTGCTCGTGACAGTAACAGGAAATTATATATAATGGAAGACATATATATATCATATTATCATCTGTATCACCTTATTACTTAAACAACATAACATAACATTTTATAACAGGCTCAATGCTAATGCTAACAAAGTAATCACACGTGTGGTCCAAATAACATGCTATTACAGAATATTAATTTTGTAATGTCTGGCCATGCTTCCTGCATATTATGATTTTAGTGTAAGCTAGCTTCGTGGCTACTAAACTTTGCTGCCAGTGGCAGCCGCAGCTGCTGAGTGTGGTGGGGCCTCCAAATCAAACTCCTGGCTCCCAGCTGCTCGCCAGCCTGACAGTGGAACGCGGTTCTGGCCTGCCGAGGCTCTGGGCTCGTTCTGGCCTGACTGAACACCCGCCAAATAACATTCTCTTCCTGGATCCGTACATGATCCCTGCAGGTATCCTGCCGACCAGCCGGCACTTTCATTGAGGTCCAACCAATGGGAGCATTGGGAACGCCATCCAGCGCAAAAAACATGGCCAGCCTGTGATTCGCAGAGCCGGTCAAGGTGATGCTAAGTGGGGATAACATGTCAGTGAACACATCTGCTGTGCTGAGTTCACTTTCAAGGGCCGCGGGTATGTGCCGTCTCCAAACACATGTGTAACAAATGTCATGTGTCAGCTTGGAATGAACCAATCAATCGATAAAAGGTCAATACATTCTCTGTGCTGACTTCTAATCGACCAGTTTATCAACTAATGAGTTTTAAAATGTTAAATGTGAAGGAGCCCAGGGGATCTTCTGGACATTCTTAATTTTTTTGGCATTGGAACATTGTATTACATTGTTATACTATTGTCAAATTACTTCACTAAAGTGGATGAGAAGAACCCACGTTTTGCAGGAAATTGGCATTGCGGGAAACGCCTGAATGCAAAAAGTCTGGATTCGTGAACATCCCAGCCAATCAACTGTGTCGACATTAATCGTGTTGGTATTTTAATGGTTTCGCTTAACTTCTGTTCACCTCCCCCATCCGCCTTACAATTAAATAGATAAATAAAAGTTAACATTCTCAGATCTTACCTCTTTACTATCAACTGATTTAATTTGTCAAAATGGGTGAAACTGTCTGAAATGGTGCAGTAACAGTCACACCTTGAACCCTGTAAATGCTGTTCTTAGCTCTTTATAACAACCCCCTCAGATTGTGTGTTGATAAATGAGAATTTCCATGGTTCCCTGCTCCTATGGACTCCTCTGTTTGGATTCTAGCGGGCCCGTCTCCCTCTGGTACCGGAGCGTTATATAACACATCATAAAATAGTCATTTTATAATATTATCTGACCCAGGTCAGACTTATGAAACTCCAACCTGAGCAGTTTGCCATTCAATGTTGGACTCTAACCCCCCCGCCCCAGGGCCACCTTTTCTAATCTGACCATTCGTTGGCTGCCGAAATGAAATGAGAGAGACCATTTAACACACATGCTTCCACTTCTCTGTTTGTGGCCTCACCTTCATTAAGGCACCGTTTTCCAGCTCTGGGGCACAGGTATTACGAGTTGTCCCCCCCTCCGGCCTTCAAATCGTTGACTCCAGTTGCTAGGAAGTGGAAGAGCCTCAATTGCTGCCATTTCCTCACCAGTGCAATGAGAGGTCCTATTACAGTGTTTAGGTCAGAGCAATTGGTGTCATTATGGACCGCCCACTTCCCTCTGCCAGAGTAATGAATTAGCCCAAGCTATTTGGCCTGTATGATTGCAGTTTCCAGGGTAGATGAGTATGAAGTTGAGTGTGTGTGCAGGTGGTGGCAGGGGTAGGGGTAATTATGGTACACCCCCCCCCCAACCCACACACACATACATACACATACACACAGACAGACACACAAACACAGAGACACACACACTAAGCGGATGTGTGGGTCAGCAAAAAAAAGCCTGTTTCCACACTTGTGTAATGGCTTAATGTGGCTGCTGACAGGTGGTCCAGGCAACGCAAAGGTGCTACTGTGCTCTGCTTGCAGACTGTGACTGACGAGCCAGACCTTGCCAACCTTTCAGAAAAAAAAGTTAATAATAAGACCCATGGCTCATTTACTTCAAATGACTCCGTCTGACGTTCCGGGAGCCGTTCCTATTCAGGAATAGCTTGCGAGGAAATAAATAAAGTCTCAAAATACAAAAGGTTTTACATGGGCCTGCGCGGTAATAGACTTTAACTCTACAGTATTGGCAAATTATAAGTTGCGCTTCAAAAATTAATTTAAGCGCTCCGGCTCTTTTTACAAGCAGGTGAGGGAACCATTAACTCCCAGAGCTCTGATAAATAACCCCCCCAACGCCCTTCCATAATAAAGCAATGCTGAACTTTGATTGTACGGGCCATTGCCCCAAAAAAAGCGAGAACAATAAACCGGAGGTGCTACTTCATTTAAAGACACTATCATAAATGCACGATTTGCGCGTTCAATGAGAAACATGGCATCTCTGAGCAGAATTGCAAGGTGCCGAGGTGATGCTGATATGCAAGGGGTGTGGGGGGAGGTACCAATGGGAAGTTGGGCGCTACAATAGGAACACTGCCAAAAAACAAAAAACTTCACCAAACAAAAAGCTAGTCGGAAATAATGCCCGTCAGGGCTTGTTGGACCATCCATGGGCCCCTTGCCAAACTGCCAGAAGACTTTTTATTGAGAGACCCCCCCCCCCCCCCCCCCCCCCCCCCCCCCCCTCCCCCCCCCGAGGACAGGAACTTTTCATTTTTTTCTTTTATTCGGCTTTCCCTGGGGAGGAGGCTAAAATGCACCTTTC
>CAAKHD010004261.1:15659-50799 GCA_901007705.1 Fistularia tabacaria
CCCCCCCCCCCCCTTTGCCCACAGCTTCCACCCCTCTTTCAACACTGGATGTCAGCCCCCCCCCCCCTTTTTTTTTCCCCAAAAGAAGAGAAGAAGAAAAAAGACTCCCTGTCTGACTGACTCCAGACTCTTGGTTATTTACGATAATACACATACTATTATCCCGGTATTATAAACTGGGGCTGTTTTACTGGCCTCAGTCTTGAGCAAAACCCCACCTTTTGACTTTACTTATGAAATAAAATCACGACTTCAATTAGATCGGAGTCTTTCTTACCAATAATTTCCTTGCTGAAGTCTTCCTGGAACAACGGAAGTCATGAAATAAACCTGCTGGCTCATTTGCAAGTGAAATGAAATTTAATTTTTTTGAGATTTATATAGTCATCGCTGTTAGTTGCTGTGAGATTTACAGTGTTGCTGCCTTGCTTTGTTGACGAGCACGCCGGTGTCATGACTGATTGAAATGATGGTGAAAACCCGCGGGCCAGGATTTTTTTTCAAAACTGCAATTATCCTCTCAAGTTTTTTGAGTGATTATTTGCTGTTTTAGTGGACTAGCATAGCACGCTCCTGCGTCCCCCCCCTGCTTTTTTCTGGAGGATGAATGGCATGTTAAAACGACTCCATGGACGGCGATATTATTAAAATTAATAACCAGTGAATCCCACTGAGAAAATCTGAGTGTGCGTGTTGATCAGCCTCTTTCAGACACGGATCATTTTCAAATCTGTTCCTCATTCCTACAAAAGTCTTATTGTGTGTGGTTGTGTTTATTAATCAATTATCTATTTCTATTATTTTTTTGCCACAGTTACTTTAACATTACTAAACCCCAATGCCTGCTTGTCCTGAACAATGTCTGGAGATATATATCCTTTGGTTTACGCAGTGCTTGAGGACCAGAAGCACAAATCCAATTTTCATTCATTTCTGTGGAATTTTCTGTGAAAATAAAATTATGTTGCCATGGTGACAAGAAACATAACTAAAATGACAGTTGTCCAATTCGTTATAAGTATTTGTTGGAGGAGTTTGCACAAAGTAGTGGGTGAAGAAGTTGAAAAATGCATGATAAGTTAATTCCTATGGGACTATTTGTGTGATTATGAAAATATTTGTTGCCGTGGCAACGGGAGACTTCAACAAAAGTCATTGATTGCCTGTAAGAATCGATACAGGCAACACAGGCACATACCTGTGTTGTGGTTTTTGCAAAGCCATTCAAATCGACTTCTGATTCATGAGTAGCCAAGAGAGTGGTCAAGGTTCCCTTTATCCATAATTCCAAGGAGATATTTTTAATTTTTTTGGATGTTGATATCTGTTGCTGTGGTTACCATGAGATCAGCAAAAGCCATTACAAACCTCGCAAATTGTTCAAGATGCATGTTTTAACATACAGTTAGGGATTATATAACCATGTGACATCTGCATTACATTGTGTTTGATTACTCTTTTAATGGTTACCATGGTTACCAGAAATATGGCCAAATGTAATTCAGTGCTTCCCCAGATACAGGCAAATGTTTTGACAAGTACATAGCGATCGTCCTCGTCCTCGTCCTCGGAACAAGACCTTCCCCGTTCAATTCCCTGCTCCTCCTAGTGTGTCGAAGTGTTGTTGAGCAAGACACTGAACCCCTAACTGCTCCCCTGGTGCTGGTAGATGGCATGCCACATGCTCATGGTTTGAATGAATTCCATGAAGGGTTAAATACAATGAACAAAGTTCCTCACGAGGGATTAATAAAGTGTACATTATTATATCACAGGTGATTATTCAAAGCTGGGTGGGTGGGGGAGATAGGAGTACAACTGAGATCTGATTTCAAGGGGGCGGAACTAAAAATAAGTAAAATAAGATAAATGAAATTATGATCCGGTAAGTACGAATCTTGTCTGAGAGCCAGTGTCACTGAGTATATCATGTGAACATATGGCTGACAAATGTTGAAAATATTTTACACTCCTGACATGGCAGAAAATACCGATGTTTGAGTCTCACAGCAGCAATTCTTCGCTCTTGAGGAAGAGAACAAGTTCAGCTGATGGCCAGGGAATAGGATCAAGCTCATACAGCAGAAGACAGAATTTTAAATCCTGATTTTTCACTGCGGGGGGGGTGATCTGGTTAGGTTAAATTGATCCAGGCCTTTTTTGGCATCGTTAAGAAAAATCAATAACTACATTGAGAGTCTGTCAAAGATCAGATGTTTGACTATTTTGCTGAAAACATTTTAATTTCCCTCTGAGTGGGAGGCGGGGTTCAACCTGGCCCTGTCATTCACAGGACCAAAAAATTAGCCAAATTAATTATATTTACAGACCGACTCCCCCAGATAGATGAGGTGAAAATAATTAATAAAATTAATTTTAAGCTTCTCGGTTTTTAATTGTTCATTAGCCGCTTTCAGGCACAAAGGGTCTAAAAACAGTGATAAGAATCCAATCTCATTGTGTTCTGCAATGACAATAAAGGCTATTCGGATTCTGATACTGATGAACTGTACAGAATGAATTTGGCTCCACGAACTCTCCTCGTCCAGGGGAATTTTTTAGCATTGCATTCCCACAGGCAGTGTCTGCGACGTGTACCTTAAGTGCTTCACTCGAAAACAAACAACCACAAAGAAGAGGAACACAACATAGACAACATGGAGAGCAAAGTTGCCGCAGCATTGATAATCTTCAAGGTAATAACCATGGACTATCAGATGGGTTAAAGTGTTTTTATTTTCTCCTTGCACTGCTTTGCCATATGAAATCTGCCATTAGCAAACTACGGATTATCTCAGGGAAAATGTTTATGTTCTGCTGTGAGCCCTGGAAAACCCCTCTGCGGGTGGAGCAGACTAGAAGAGCTTGGGCCTCTTCATTTGTCCATTTCTTGCTGATGCTGGCCATTTTGTTCCAAGAGAACAGCTGACCAGTGACCATAATGGCGGTCCGCTAGAAGTATCTGGTAATGGCAGAGGCTAATGAGTTCTACCAAGCACCAGGCACCTACGTACATCATGTCAGTACCTATAGAACTCTAAAAATACCCTGTCTCGGTGTAGGAGCTAAGATGGTTCTAGGAACTGAGTCCATGGTCCCCGATTCCATTGCTGTACCAATGCACAACAAAATGGACTACTGCATGAAAAGGTTCAAGAAGCTGCAAAAAGTTCCTGCGGTGCGAAAGGGGCTATTGTCTATACTGCCAGCAGGGTCACAGGGTTCTGGAGCCAATCACTGTGAATGTTGGAGTGAGAGGGGGGCCTTAACCTGTACATCAAACCATTCAATTCTAAGGATAACTTAGAGCTGTCAATGAACCTACTGTTGGTTTTTGTACAGTGGGAGGAAGGGTTGAGCTTTATTGATATTATTTATGAACATGGATTAACGCAGCCTCATTTTCCTTTCATTTATTTTCCTCGTCCAGGAATGTAACCCTCCTCTGGATTATATTCCAGTTTGGCAGCTGCTTCAATGTCGAAATCTCTGCCAATGATCCACTGGAAGCGGCACAGCTCTCTCTCCTGAGGCAATGAAGTTTACCCCGAGGGACGTTCTGAAAAGGGCAGGGGAGTGATGGCGTCATTTGGCTTCACTCTGAAGAGTGACAAGAGGGATGGGTGTAAAATAATCCGGTGTACAGTAATAATTCCTCATTTGGCTTCACTCTGCAGAGTGACAAGAGGGACGGGTGTAAAAAATAATCCGGTGTAAAGCAATAATTCCTCAAGTTACAGCTGGATAGCTCAGGCCTCCGCTGGGATCCAGGGTAGGAATTATAGCTGGGAGTTTCCTATTCATACGACCTGAATATTAGCATTTCACTTTCGCGCTACTGGGTGAAAAAGAAGTCTTGGGAGTTCAGTAAGCATCCAGGAAATAACATCTCACAGCTGGAGTTCTATTTTCCATGGAGGAGGGAACTATTGATACAAAGAAAAGACAAACAACTGACAAGAAACTGAGGGGACTCATCTTGGCTTTATATTGAAATTGAGTTGGTCTGAATTTTTCTGAAAATTGGCTTGAAATTATTTGATAGATGCAGTAAAATGCTAAAAAAAATCGCCCCTCCAAAACAAAACCAAGATAAACAAATAGATAATGAATAAAACTAAATGTCATATCACACAAGTAAATTAAAAACTGGTGACTGCTCAGGATAAAATCAAAAGAAAATCACCAAACATTTTAGAGAATTTGGCATTAAATAACAATGCAACTAATTTTAATCACATTAATTAAAATTAAATTAAAATGATCGATTAAAATCTGTAAAGCCAACTATATCTAAATATACCACCTCAAAGGTAAAAAGGGTTACTAGGTCCATTCTGACTGCTTTTTCTCTTTGTTGCTTCCTTCATGCTTTTCTTGTTCTCCACAGGTTTAAATTATCCGTGGGCCTGAATGTGAGTGAATGATTATCTTTATATATGGACCCTGTGATTGACAGGTGACCCTGTGAGAGACAAGTGACTTCTACAGGCCATACCCTGCCTCTAAGCCCATATGTCAGCTGTGATTGGGTCCAGGATGCTCTATCCTGGAGTGTGCTGGGTCATATGTACAGACAATAAATGAATGAATGACACATTTCTGGACCAAACCCAACTTGGCATGAATGAAATCTGATCAATAATCATATTTGAGCTGTTGTGACAGTGCTCTTTAATCCTTGTTCTCTAATTAGAAATCACTGAAGTGAAGTCAGTAGAATCAGTAGAGATTCAGGGGAATAAACTTGACTTAGCAAAGACTTTTGTTTGGTTTTATCATCTCTCTATTTAAAGATGCATGTATGGCTCTGAATGTGTGTGTGTGTGTGTGTGTGTGTGTGTGTGTGTGTGTGTGTGTTTGTGTATGTGTGTGTATGTGCGTGTGAGGGACTGAGTCCCAGAACGCCTGCAGATAATAATAATGTTACAGGGGGAGGATTGTGGTCTGCATTCTGGAACAGTCTATTAACTGGGAGTCTGCAATTACATATTTTCTGGCTAAACATTAAATAGCGGTCGGATCGTGGGGCCTAGCGGTTCCACATCCACCCGGATGCCACGTGGGAATTTTTACTGTCGCCCAAATCGTGCAATCCAGCGGAGTGGATCGGGGGCACTCGTGGCGAACAAATGGTTTCAGTCTCCAGATTTCAAATGTGTTCACGGCCAAACGGATAAAATTTGGGATGAATCTGAATGGATGGTTCCTGTGGGCCCTGTGACGGTAAAAATAACTCCATCCACCATTTTACTGCCACATGCATCGTGTTAGGGATGTAAACAAAATGATTTTTGGGGAGTTTCAGGGGAGTTACTGGAAATTCAGCATGATAATGCACTTACACGAGTTCACACACGCACATGTGCACCCACACACACACACACACACACACACACACACACACACACACACACACACACACACACACACACACACTCACACACTCACACACACACACAAACACGGACACAAACACAGACTTCATGTTGGGTGTCTCGGTCTATCTTGAGCCTTCTGAAAATGCATTACAACAATTATCATTTTTAAAAGGAACCTCAGTTACGGCTTTTTTCAGTGAGAAGGAATTTAACAATCAGGCCTCAATTTGGATGAAAGAGATGAATATGCTGAGGTTCTGGATATTAAGTCAGACCAAAAAGGTTTAGATACGTACAGAGGAGGGATGGTGAAGGTCTGGGCAGAAGGATGCTGAAGTTGGAACTGCCAGGCAGGAGGAAGGTGAAACAATGTGGCGGCCCCTGGAGGGAGCAGCCAAACGGAAGAGAAGTAGAAAAAGATGGAGGGCTGGAGACGATCATAGCCAATGCCAGAGCTTGAGATGGGATTTAACCCTGACCGATCACTGGTCAATCACAGGCAATGCATAGACGCCTATTCCCTCTCTTACTCACACTGACTGATAATTTGGGGCTTTCAATGAACCTTCTGACTCTTTTTGGACTGCAGGAGGAACATGGAGAACCAGGAGAGGACCCAGGCAGAGATAACATGGAGAGCCCACACAGAGAGGAATTATGCACTGCTCTGACCTTATGGAGGAAGAACAGGAATCTTACTCTGTTGACTTTCTTTACTGAAAAAAGGGAAAAACTATGATACACTACGCTCGACTACTTCCTCCATCTCCCTTCTCCCTGGCCTGTCTCCTTCACATACCAGTATATCCCTCTTCCTCTTCACATCTGTTTTAGAATGGAACAGTACAACACCTGGATGTTCCAGGTGAATAGTTGGATGGGGAACAAAGCATCTTTGGAAAAACAATACGCGCAGAAAATATCTGGAAGAACATTAAAAAAAGAACTACATTCCCACAGAAACACAGAAAGCAGCCCTTTTAAGACCCATATGTGCCATCGATTAAGAGTTCACCCCTCATTGACACCTAGAGGAAGTTTATTGGCTTTTGGTTATTTTGTTGCCGTGGCAACTCTAAACATAACAACACCTGCATGGATCAGAAGGGGCGTCATGATAAAATACATTGTTAGGTTTTACGAGAAGCTTCGGGGGGAATGATCTGCTGAACTTTGGTGCAAAGATACCTGTTGTTGGTGGGCTGGGGGGACAAGGTTATATGTATGTGTGTGTGTTTTGTGGGGGGGGTGTTGCTATGGTTTCTCAAAACCTCACCAAACTAATTTCACCGGATAACTTGTTCAAGATGTATATTATTTATGTATGTTTGGATTCAAGCAAAGCTATTGCTGGAGTTTCCAACCAGATTTGGCGTTGTTTTTTGGCAATTTCTGTTGCCACTGTCACCCTGAGTATAGCTAACAGTTATCCCAAAGTCTTTTCCTGAATAAAAGGGATGTTTTGATCTTTGCATTGTTGTTGCTGATCACACAGAGCTATGGGACATGTAGACCAAATTAACTTCTCATTCAGTCCCATGGGATTTTTTTCTTAACGTGTGGTAGCTGGAGGTATTGGTTGCTACGGTTACCCAAAACATCACCCAATGCAATTCCACACTTGTCCCAATCAAAGCTCCTGTTTTGATATAGTGATGTGGGTTACACAAAGCTGTGGGAGGGGTAGCCTCACCCACTGGAGATTAACAAAGACTATCTGCTCACAGGGTGTTATGAGAATAAACTATTTGATGGCTTGGCCTAAATATTTCAGATGGAGATATCGTCCAGTGTCCCTGTATGAGGACATTAGTTTTGATATCACAAAAAAATTAGATGCTAGATATCTACTGTACATTTGTTCACAAACATCATTATGACAGCTTGGATGTTGACGGTGGTGAATAAACACTGCTTTTTACCATCCAGACACCTCGGATAGATCCAAGCTCAATGTGAGCGGCCTTCTATCTCGAATAGAAGGATTAAAAGAGAGAGGGAAAGAAAGACAGAGAGAAGGATAGGGAGTTAGAAAGACAGTGATAAGGTGTCACAGTTCGCATTGCTTTTTCTGATGGTTTCACCTCAGCACCTGATTTGGTCCACCTGGATGCACAGCTGCCGCCCACGACAGGCCATCAGTGTGGACTTAAAAGTTTAAGCTCCAGTCCCACTCGTTGCCAGGTTGTTTCCTCCCTAGTGGACAGGTTGCACTGCTTGCCATGGGAGAGCTCCCAGCAGTCTCCCATTTGACGTTCCGAAAGCATCCCTCTCTGGTTCTCTGCACTCTTGCCAGACTTCAAGCGTCTCTTCTTTGTCGATTAGGAAGAATTGCTTTCTTGCTTGAAGGCTTGAACTATCGCCCTGTCTCTGTGGAGTTCTTAAGGTGTTGAGATTGGGTCCATACCCCACTCATTACATAAAGAGAGAGGGGAAATGAGGGTTGGGAGGGACAGGCACAAATGATCTATTACAATTAATATCAGTAGCGCTAACAGTTACATGGTTACAGCTGAAATGACACAATGATAGCTTTCATATTCACTGAAAAATAATAAGGGTGGATACCTGGTGTTACTGTATCTTTAAATTAACACAAGTTAAAAAAATTGCAAGGAATTATCCAACAGTCAGCAGGAAATTACCTATCATTGCCACAAATTTTAAAAGATGTAACCTTTATTCAAGGTGAAAATTTTGTCAAAATCAGAATTCCTGTAAAATAAACAAAAAACAAGTACACCAGTAAACACCGACAAACATTTAATTCCATTGAAACAGAAATTAAACTGAAGTTTTGCCATGAATTAATTTTCATTGTGTGTCTAATGGATAGATAGATGGACAGAAACCAAGAAAACATCCCAAAACAATAAACCTTGTCTTCTTCAGGGAATTATAAAGACTACAAACCCAAAATTAGACCTGGAACGCCTGGGAATGCTTACCCCCCCCCCCCGACACCCCCCCCTTTCACCCAGAAGACAGGCAAAGAATTTCCATTTACCCCCGTGTCCCTTTTGTCAAGCCACGTTTGCATGATTTCCAGCCACCTGAGCCCGTCGCCATCCGTCACGCCCCCCCGTCTGTGCACACCGGTCCAGATCATTCCGTTAATAAGTCGCCTGCGTTGGCTCTCAAGCGAGGCCCGAGGTTCTTAAGACGTCCCCCTCGCCCTGTGGAATTCTGCTCCACTTTTTTGCTTTTTTTTTTCCCCCTTTCTTAGAGGAGCTACCTTTTTGTGTGACTTATTCGCCTCCGGTGGATTAGCAGTACTCATAAGCCTATTTAAATCACAATCCTCCCGTGTTCCGGAGTGAGCGCCAGGGAGGCACAATGTAGTGGAGTGCAAAAAAAGATAAAAAGAAAGAAAGAAAGATAAGAAAGGGCTGATTGTTATAAAGCAGTGATATTTGAAGAAGGGACCATGAATAAAAAAAAAATGCAAACCCCTCTATTAGGGGGACGTGCCTGAACTTGAGCTGAAAGGAATGTTTTGGATCCACAAGGATCCTGTGTGCGTGTGTGTGTGTGCGTGTGTGTGTGCATGCGCCTGTGTTTGACTGTGAGTGTGAAGTAAATGGGTGTCTGATTCTTTGAGTGAGTGCGTTTTGAAGCTCTTTGTGAGTCCGACACTGATTGTATGAAGTGGACACGCACATGCATGCATGCTGGCACACACACACACATACACACAGAAACACACACACACACACACATTTGACACCACCCACTGACGACTTGAAATGGGCTCAGGTTTGACATTTTTGCGAACATTTGCGGACAGAAGCTAATGCTCGCTTCCTCACTAGCACGGTTGCATGTTAGGATTCATAATACAATTTACAAGCGACATTCATTGGATTTATCTTTATTATTGCAAAAAAATAAATTAATTAATTTTTAAATGATGAGAAAAAAAAGGGGAAAAAAATTCCAAAAAAAAATCAAAATTAATCAAAACATTTCTTGCAAACTTTTTAGTTCACATATATAAATATGTATACATATATATATATATATATATGAACTGGGAGACCATTTAGGTGAGTCTCCAGGTAAATTCCATGTTGGGATTACCAGGATGGTGCATTCGATCTATGGGGCCCCAACAGATCCAGTCAGAGCCCAAATGCAGATGCGAGACATCTGCATTTGGGATTATGCTGCTTCACAAACTCTGTTTTTTCATAAGAGCCTATTTGTGCGTCTCCTCCCAAAACTGTGTTTGCGTGTTGCATGTGTGGTCAAGAGAAAGAAAGGGGGGCATTAATTTCCACAACTCTCGGTGGGATCTCATGGAAAAGGGCGTCGATGATCTCTGAGGGAAGAGGGACGAGGGGGGAGGATGCCTTCAATTTTGCTATTTTCATAAGGTTGTGAGAAAATGTTTTGTTGTATGCTTGAAAACAGAACAGAAAGTGTGTGTGTGTGTAGGGGCGCGCCTTTTCTTCAAGTTCTGTATATCTTTGTATGGAGGGTGAAATTCGATGACTATGGATACAGCGTAAGAGTTCTCTGAAAAAGAAAAAGGACAAGAAATACACTAAATCCAAAAAAAGGAACCCCCAATACACACACACACACACACACACACACACACACACACGCACACAAGCTCTTGTCGGGATGGAAAACGGGGCAATAAATAGCAGGGTATCTCCTGGCAGCAGTCCAGCAACCAAGGCTCTGGCAAGGAAGTGACTCATTTCAGCAGAGAGAAAAATGGGGGGCGGGGGATTGAGGGGGAAGTGGTTCCGGTGACGAGGTGGGGTGTCAGGGGCTCTTGGGTCTGAGAGGAAAGGGGCGGGGGGGTTAGGAGGATTTTTGTGTCTCTTATTATCAGTCGGCCAAGGCAAATGCACACTGGCTGGCCAAAGAGGGGAAGAGAAGAAAAAAGTGGGGAGGAAGTTTGAAGGAGGGAGTGGAGGAAGGTGGTCTGGTGTGTGTGTGTTTGTGTGTGTATGTGTGCATGGGGGGGGGCTGATAGGGGGCCTCTGCTTATGCTGTTTTGGCCGATTTTAGGAAACTGACTTCTGATCTTTCCTACAACTCCGTGCCAAGGAACATGCTGAGACAGTTTGTTTGCTAACACCTGAGCAATGAATGCTCACTCCCCCCCCTCCCACAAAAAAGAAAAAAAAGCTCTTTGGTTTAAGGAAAGTGTCTCTCTTTCTTTTTCAGATCTGAGCTGATGTTTTCAGCTGGAAAAAAAAGCAGTTCTGACTGAGCCCCCGCTGTTTTCTGAGCCAAAATGTTTCAGGTAGGTAAGTAAAACACCTGAGTCGACAAGCAGCAGGGTTTTTATTCACGTCTTTGCGGGAAAGTGTGTTTAAGGTGTGTAAGTGCTTCGTGTCACTCTACCGAATCTGGTGTCAGCTGTACATCCAGTTATTAATGGCAGGATGGGAAGATAGATGCCCTACTCTTCTATGTGTTCATACACAGCAAGCAACTTCTTCTGCTAGTTAGCTGAGGATAGTTAATGGCATCCTATGTTATTATTAGCTCCATTAAAACTCATTGAAAGGACATCCTAATCATGCAGATCCTTCATCTCTAGCCGTAGCAAACACGCACAATCAGCAATTTAGGAGATGTTGTAAGCAAGTAAAAATTAACCCTGAACTGCTTTCTTGACAAAAGCGCTGGGTGGAGGGATTGACATGAGTGCATCGGTCACTGTGAAAAACTTTGAATTTCCAGTTTTATCACACCTCTATTTGAGCTTTTAAAATACATAATAGGGACCGAGCTTATCTAAACTGGATTTTTAAGAAAATGAATTTAACACATATGTGTGTAATATGTATGTGGGCTGCTGCTGAACCTGACTAAAATACGTTCCATAGAATTAGAGCTTTCGCCTTATATCAAGATGATCCCTGGATCGACTCTGCCTGGGGGCCTTCCTATGTGAAGTTTGCATGTTCTCCTCTTGGCTCCCCTGATTTCCCCTTAAAGTCAAAAAACATGCATCAGCCTTATTGGAGACTAAATTGCACAGACGTGTGAGTGAATGAGAGAGAATGTTTTGTTTGTCTCCAAATGTGGCCATGCAATCGTTCTGTGTTGAACATCACCTCTTGCTCAGTGAAAGCTGGGATAGGCTCAAGCACCCTCATGTTCCTGGGTGCATATTAAGTGGTAAGTAATGAATGATAAAACGAATATATTGATTAATAATTCATTAGTGATCTTAGTCAAACGACTAATGTGAGGCATCAGGACAGAACTGAGCGTGGAAACTCAAAGTCCAAGCAGAAACTTCCGGAATGCTTCTTCTCTGAACTGTTGTTTGTCATGGCTGGCAAGAAAAATGACCCCCTCCCCACCCAATCCTACAATCCCAACCCACGTACGCTCATGATTTGCAAGTCAAGAAGCCTCTGAGTCAAGTAATATTGAAAACATCATGCCTGGGACAGGAAGTGCTGATGGACAGGGAGGACGGCGCAGAGCGGAGCCACGGCACTTTTTGTTTCCACTCTCTGCTCCAGGGAGAAAAAAGAAGAAAAAAGTAAAACTTGACTGTTTTGGATTGTCAGTTTGTTAAGGTTTGTCACAAGAAGGAGATGACTTTTGTGAGCCCGACTACAAAAGTAAGAAGACACCTTATATTAGAAATGCCTTTTAAAGAAATGCCTCAGCAAGCTCAGCACGGGGTATTGCATTGATCATTACTTCTTGAGAAGTCGGCCAAATCAGTCGAGTGAAGCCTAGAGGCAGGAGGACCCCCACTGTCCTCAGGGTATCAGCTCCTCAGTTGAAACTCAGCATCGCATGAACCCTCCAGCAGGCTCCAGCCCGAGTAGGCGGCAGCAGTCCCCGGCCCAGAGTCCAGTCATCCACAGCCAACACCAGTTCCCAACACAGAGCCAGGCCTGCAATACTCAGCAGCAGTCTCCAACACAGAGTCCAGCCAGCCACAGCCAGAAGCTGTCTCTCGCACTGTGCTCAGCCAGGCTCAGCCAACATCAGTCATCGGTTCAGTACCCAACCAATCACTGTCAGCAACAGAGAAGAAGATGGAAGGTAGGAAATGTCAGATGCTGTGGCCCCAAATCCAGCCAGAAGGGAGAGTGGGAGACTATTGATTTAGATCTAGTTGCCCTACTACAACAACAGAAGGGTTTGTTTGACAAAAAAATTGGAGAACTTAGGGGCCATCATATACAGCTATGGTGCAGAGAGGTTTGGGGTAAAGGGAAAGACCCCGTAAACCAGTTGAAATCTAGGAGGAAATGGGAAGTTGACAGGTTGGTGAAAGAAAGAAGACAATTGAGAAAGCAGTGGAGGAAAGCTACAGAGGTGGAAAGAGTGGGACTTAACAATCTTCAGGCTGAAATAAAGCAGCTATTGACAATTCTGCGAAGATCAGAGCACCTCAGATGACATCGCAACAGGAAGGAACGAATGAGGACCCACTTCAAGACTAATCTCTACAGCTTTTTGAAAGACTTCTTTGACAGAGACAGGAGTGGGAGTCTGCAAGTGCCCCAAAAAGACCTGGAAGAGCACCTAAAGACGACACTCTGAGGAGCGAAGGCACGAGCTGATTAGCATCCCGAACAGCATACCACCAATTCATGCACCTGAACACCAAACGGACATAAGACCCCCCACATGGAACGAGGTGGAAGAGATTGTGAGGCGGGCGAGATCACTATCAGCACCTGGGCCCAATGGTATCCCATACAGGCTCTACAAAAACGCCCCCGAAGTCCTTAAATACCTCTGGAAAGTGATGAAAGTGGTTTGGCAGAAAGGGGTTATACCAAAAACATGGGGAGGAGCAGGAGGTATCCTGATCCCCAAAGATCCTTGCCAACGCCTTCGGGTCAGTCCCTCACAAAATCTTGAGGATGGCCTTCAACTACTTTGATGTACCAAACCACATCGTAGGTTTGGTCAAGAGCTACATCGAGGATCTCCAGTTCTGTATAACAATCAAAAACATCACCGCTATCTGGCAGCATCTGGAAATTGGCATCATGGCAGGCTGCACAATCTCCCCTCTGGCTTTTGTCATGGCAATGGAGGTTATCTACTGGCATCTCGTTGGGTGATGGGGGTGAGTGGACCAAGAGTGGTTTGTGTCTTCCACCAATAAGACCTTAAATGGATGATATGACCATCATCACAATGAAGAAACCATGCACCAGACACTTGCTTCAGAAAGTCCCGGAAAACACCCAACTGGCAAGAATGGAGTTCAAGCCAAGCAAGTCACACAGTATCTCCATCGTTAAAGGCCAACTAACAGACGAGTGGTACTACATCAGCAACCAATTGAACCAATTCCAACGGTCCTAGAGAAGCTCATCAAGAGCCTTGGTCGATGTTATAACGCAGACCTCAAAGACACCCAACAACTCAAGCAACTCTTGCAGGACTTCACTAATGGGCTTAAGCAAATCAAAAACACTGCACTGCCCGGGAAATTGAAGCTCTGGTGTTACCGGTTTGGGCTGATATCCAGACTTTTGTGGCCATTGACCATGTACGACAGCGGTCCCCAACCTTTCTAGCACCAAGGACCGGGTTAAATCATACAATAGTTTCACGGACCGGCCTTTAAGGTGTGGCAGATAGAGACAACAAAACAAAATGATGCAACTGGCATAAAAACAATGGTATGATATAATAATAAACGTGAATCCACTGTGTACTCCTATGCAACTTTACTAGCAGCGTCATAACATCGCCCCAACAACATGATTAATATCCACTCTTTGACTCCGGTCGCTATGGTAACGTTTAAACATGCCTTCAAATAAGATACAGATACACCATAAAAACGAAAATTTTAACTCACGATAATGATGACTCATTGGGAGCCCAGCGCATGTTTTTCTGTCCTTCGTGTTCCCGTTTTTTTTTTTTCAGAATACTCCGAGGACTTATCTTTAAAATCAGGGTGCTTGGTCTCCAAGTGGCGAAGCACTTTTGAAGGCTTCCTGGCCTCATTGGAGAGCTGGCCGCCGCATATTAAGCAGAGCGGGCTTGGTGCATGACAATCACCTGTTGCGATAAATCCATATTTTAAGTAGGACTCCTGGTATTGTCTGTTTAATGCAGCTTTCTTTTTCTTGGAAGTCGTAGGTTCTTCTTTTGTCTCTTCCCTGGGCCTATTCCCCTTCACAAAGAAACTTTCCAAAGACGTCTGTTTCTTACTTATTTTGCTCGCTTGTGGGTTCAATTTTAGCGTTCACGTGACCGAGATGTAGGAGAGAATCCGGTCATTTTTCAAAATAAAAGATCGTTCAGACTCAGATAATAAATAAAACGGAAATAATGCAATTATTTATTCTTTCTTGTGCGGCCCGGTACCAAATGATCCACGGACCGGTATCGGTCCGTGGCCCGGTGGTTGGGGACCACTGATGTACGAAGTCTCGCTCAGCCATGCCAATCGACTGGAAAGGCTTGTGAACACTCATGTGAGGAAATGGCTTGGATTTCCTAAATGCGTCAGCAGTGTGGGACTTTACAGCAAAGGAGCCCTGTCACTGCCAATTGCTCGTCTGGTTGAAGAGTTCAAGTGTGCCATGTGAGGCTGGACATGTCCCTCACTGACTCCCGGAACCCCATGGTTAGAGGTGCCGCTCCTACCCTAGCAATAGGGAAGAAGGCCCAGGCTAAATCTGCTCTCATGCATCGAAACATAGTGGACCACGTCCAACAAGGAAGGGGAGGCCCGTGCCTTGAAGTTTTAACACCTCTCTGGCAGAAGGCATCTGCAACTGAGCATCGAACCATGGTGGTAGAGGACATGCATCAACAGGAAGAAGCATCCAGATTCTCCAAAGCCGCAGCACAAGCCAAGCAGGGCCGCTGGATGAGGTGGGAGGGGGTTGAGAGGAAAAAACTCACATGGAGCGAGCTTTGGAGCATGGAATCCAATGGGCTGTGTTTCATCATCCGAGTTACGTATGATGTCTGCTCTCTCCCACAAATCTGCAGCTATGGCTTGGAAAGTATCCATGTTGCCCCCTGTGTACCACCCCTGCAACACTCAAGCACCTTCTGGTTGGCTGCAGAACCAGCCTCACTCAAGGGGGATACACTTGGAGACTCAACCAGGTCCTCAAGTGCCTGGCTGATAAACTTGAGGGCAAAAGGGTATCGATCAGTCCTTCAACAACCAGAATGTGCATCAACACCATTCAGTGCTTGTTCGGGAGGGGGACAGGCGGAGGGTTGGGCCCTCAAACTCTGATCTGTCCCCACTGAATGCAGCCAGGTACTGGCAGATGCAAGTCAACTTCAGATGCTCGTTTTCCCTCCAGAGATACTAACAACAACCCTACGATCAGACATCGTCCTCCGGTCTAAGTCCTGCCAACTCGCCTGCATTATAGAGCTGACAGTTCCCTGGGAAGATGCCATCAAAGAAGCGTACAAGCGCAAGAATTTGTGCTATTCCAACTTGGCAGCTGAGGTGAGGACAGAGGCTGGAGGATAAGAGTTGAGGTGGGATGCAGGGGCTTTATAGCTAGCTCAACTGCAAAACTCCTTAGGGAGGTTGGAGTCACGGGACAGGCACACAGGCAAGCCATAAAGAACTGGCCAACACCGCTAAAAAAACGAGCCATTGGCTGGGGCTGAAGAGGAGTGGCACCTCCTGGGCTGCTAGGGCACACAGCTAACCGTGGGACACACACCTTGGCTTGATCAACCAGTGGTGGACCCACCTCAGCAAAGGGTGTATTGTGATAAGTAGCCAAAAGACCCTGTGATTCGGAGGAACAAATCCGAGGAGGCAAAAAACTGAATAAGAAAATTTACATGAAAATCTGAAAATGTATATGAAAATAATTCAAACATTGCGGGATTCATACTACTAAAATAAAATGAAATAAAATAAAATAAAACAATTAAAATTAAAAATCATACAAATAGATTGCGCCTGCTTGTGATGTCATTATTTTCCAACGTATTTTCTATTGTTTTCCTGTTGTTTTTTTTTTTAAAGTTCTCTCTCTTTTTTAAATGTTGCCTTTTCTAAAAAAGTAGGACAGATTTTTTTTTCCCAGATCATTTTCCTCAGCCTGCACATTGAAGAGTTCTTTATCAGGCGGTTTTACCCAGTGCAGGAGCAGAATGAGCCTCCTGTGCCCATTATCATCATGACATATCCGGTCCGCGGGGGGCTTTCGACTGCATAATCATAAGTCACACAATGAAAAGCCACCACTGTTAAGCAGCGAACGCCTTCCTCCACCCTGACCCGTCCGAGCCCCCCTCGGTGGGCGTGCAACATGGTAGACCTTTGTTCAGTGTGTATGCGGAAAAGCACACACTGTCAACACGGGAGAGAAAAGCTAATATTTACCACATATGGCCTCCACTTTAATATTAGCTAGAGGCGCTAGCTGGAGGGGGAACAGGAGTCTCAGCCTGGCCACACTTCCGACACGAATAAATTATTTTTAAAAGCCTCTGCCCACTTTATTTGATGAGGAAAAGAATGGTGGATGTGAGCAAGGCATCTGAAGTGTACTGACTTTTGCAGCAAATGCTAAAGTCCACAGAGTCGACAAGGGATAGCGTCCGACGACTATCTGGGTTTCTGGATCAGCTAGGTTACCTATTTCTTTTTTTCCCCCGGAGGTGTAATAGTTTATAATTGAGCCGAGGAACCCAAACCGGCGGGGTAAAAGGTTATAGAGAGTGCGTTGCGTCACCAGAGGCCTTTGAAAAACAAGCAGATCCGTCATTATATAATGTCTGAGTTTAGCTGCTGGTGGCACAAATTAACGTTTTCACAGCCGTTGCTAACAAAAAACCTCCGATAAGATCTACATCTTTGACTGTTAAAAAGCAGGTTTTGACATGCGTGGTGAAGAGCATTCCACACTTTACAAACAGATCTCCAATTCTGCAATTCATCTCACCCCACAGACTCCCACCCCAAATGTTTCTGGCTCCGGACAGGAAAAGGCCAATCCTTGGTTTGTCCTCATGACCCAGATGAACGAGCAAGAGAGGGAGTCATGTCCTCACTCCAAGGAAAGATCTCCAGACTAGTCGTTGTCCAAAGGTTTTAAGCTAAATATCGTGTGAAATTGCCCGAGGACTCAGAATAAGTTGAGCTGTGGCTCCAGAGCCCACGTTCTCGACTGAATATTGTATCCGGCTTTCTTAGAGCTCAGAGGAACTGCATATCCCGCGGATGTGCCTTTGCAGTGCGCCATCCCCGCCATCCCCGCCATCCCCCCGCCTGGCTCCCCTCCTCGCCGTTTTGTTTTTCTGGCATTCACTCCTATGCTAGCTGAGCGGTAGCTCCCACCACACACCTGCCGTGTAGAAACAGCTGTGATCCGGCACAACATCATTAGCGCAGCTGAAAGAGAAGGAAAGGCCTGCGTTGCCCCCCCAACCCCCACCCCCTGTTCTGCTCCCCCACTCCTATCCCCCTTCTGTATTTACCCTCCCCGAGGGTTCAACTCTGGGCCATCTATACAATGGAAAAACATATTTTTACAATAAAGACGTGCGAAGGCCCGCAGCCCCCGTGCCCCCTTTCCCCCTTACGCTTTGACGCCAAGAAACACGATCAGGGACTGAACCCGGGTAGAGCGGGGGTGGTGGGGGGTGTTGAAAGAAAATTTTATACCTCGAGACAGACGTGCCATTTCGGAGTGTTCGCCCCACTCAGACCAAGGGTTTAAGTTGAAGCATGAAAAAGCGAAACCCTCAGAAATGAGGTACGACCCCCATGCCCTCCCCAGGCGGGGCCCAGAAATCTGTCATTATGCCACGCATTTACAAGCTGCGAGGAAACGTGGTAATGCAACGAGCATGCGGCTGTCATCGATATGCCCCCCTGGGTGCACGCTGAATATCGGGGGAGAGGAAGCGTCTCCATTGATCAGCCAAGATGCCGGGCTGTGAGGAAAACAGCCGGAGGGGATTTGAGCCTGGGTGCTGATGGGAGTTTGGGTTAGAGGCCCAAAGCCCCGCTGTATGAATTATCTGTTGTCACCAGTTATTGGGGTTTGTGGTCGTTATGGACTTTTCCTTTTGACTCGGTCATCTTGGATCCAAAAGAGAGCGATAATGTAATGTTCATTGGTTTATGCAGAATCTCATATTCCAATGTTTCCTCAAGAACAAAGTGTTAATTAACCTGACCATGACACAAGATTTTCCTGACACCACTGCTTTTTCTTATATATTTCTATTACATTTTTTAAACCAGCTCTTTATGCAGCACTTCAAGTCTGCTGATGTGTGTAGAAGGTGAATCACCATCGGAGTCGTCTTGCTGTGTCTAATTTCCTCAACACTGCGGTCTCCACCAGCGCCTCCTCTGGTTGGAGGACTGTGTCTGAGATTTCGTTAACATGAAGTTGTTCTTTGTTTGTTCACTTGACCGAGCATGCAGCCAACCCCTTGAAGCTATATCTCAACCTTTAAGAAAAATCAACAACTAGTGCTTGTCAATTGGACATGCAGGACCTTCGGGTCGCTAAATGCACTGCAGATCAAATCGATCAACAGACAGAACCTTGCAAAGGCGAAATAAGGTCAATATAAAATATTGATGGAAAGGAGTTCAACTGAAATTGACAACGATCATTTCAATGAGATCTTATATGATGGACAGCATCATTAGCGCTTCTGCCTCACAGCAAGAGGGTCCCTGGTTCAATTCTGACAGGGGGGCTTTCTGTGTGAAGTCTCCATGTTTTTCCTGTGTCTTTGTTTTTTTTCCTCCCGAGGTCAAAAACCATGCAGGAGCTTCATTGAAGTTCCTAAATTGCCCAGACATGTACATGATAGAGTTACTGGTTTTATTTTTCTACATGTGGCCATGTGAAGTTGATCACAGGGCCTACATATCTAGACTGGCGACCTGTTGCCCAATGGGATAGGCTCCACACCCGCCGGTAACCCTGAATGCAGGATAAGCAGCATAGATAATAAATGGATATTACCAACCCCAATACAATATCACCAGGTCTTGCTAAGAACATGAATTAAACGCTGTTCAACACGGTCAGTTTGACATGGGTTACATTTGCCTTTACTTACATCCTGAACTTAAAACTCATTCTGGTGACTCGGAGACGAGCAGCGACCCTGATATAAGTCATGATGAGGATCTTTGACATGAAAATGTATTTATTTGATTTTTTGTCTATTTAATACCTCATGATATGCTTTCTTTTGGGGGTATGTCCTCTTCACGTTTGTCTCTTATGCTCTAACTGCTCTATCTTCTTTTGGTTGGCCCATCTGGTCCAAACTTCTCTTCTTCCTCCTCCTCATCATCATCTGCCATCTAGGTTATTCAGGAAGTCTCCATCTCTGTGCTTTCCTGGAGAAATTTTATTACATAAATGCTTAGTGGGAATAGGAGGGTTGCCTACTGATTTGATTTTATTATCTTTTGGCTCTGTTAAGCAACAGTTGAAAATAGTAAAGTCTCAAAAAAGTGGTGTTTTAGGGCACAGATGGTTTTCATAAAGAAGAGGGATAGAAAATAAAAACACAAAAACCAAATGCATTCATAACAAAACCAATTCCAGTTTTGTAAACTTACGTTCCACCATCACCATTGCTTGTAAAGCTGATAAATAACTTAATTCCACTTTTGAGATTCGCCCTTTATTTTCTAAGTATGGCTTTGCTCATTTGTTAGAAAATTCAATAATAAACCCCAACGTGCACCATGACATCAGAAACTTCAATGGCAAACACAAGTATTGCTGTGTTTTCTCCCTTCCTCTTTGGAGGAAGCTGGTGTGGCTAGAGGAAGGCGTGGTTGTGTGTGTATTTGTGTGTGGTGGTGGGGATGGAGGCGGGGGGGGGGATTTCGAACTCAACACTTGATCAAATAACCTGTACAGCCAAATATTTCTTGTGGTCCCGACCGGAGAAAATCAATCCGTAACCAGGCATACAGGAAGGAAGCCCAGGCCGAGGGCAGCGATACTGCTCTTAATGACATGTCTCTGTGCGCCTGGACCAGAGGGGGAAGTAACCGGATATTTAAACAGAGATAAGAGTGTGTGCCAAATGGGCTGGGATTGGATATGACTGAAACCCCATGGCAACTGGCCGGGGCTATTGGATATGGAAAGGTAAATAGTAATACGGTCCTAGCATGTTTTAATGCTGTAAATTAAAAGCTCATGTAACACTTATGTGAGGGGTTGATATATAGGCGGCCACCTCCTGCCAAGTTTTCATTAGTGATTTCTTCCACGCTTCGAAGCAGGCGGACTTGTTTTAAATCAAAATTTCAGAGAAAGACAGAAAGAAAAAAAGAGAAAAGCATCTTAACTTATCAGGGTCTATAAAGAGTAATCGGATATAGGCACAGTGCTCCTTGGCGCAGGGCGGCAAAGGAGTATGAAAGTTATGTTATAATCACGCTGGCAGATGCAGACTGGTTGCGGGAAAAAAACAAAAAAAGTTTTGTCTGCTTTATCTTTGTTTTTTATTACCTAAATTCTCTTAAGGTCAGTCAAGTTATGAGTGACTACGCGTTTCAAAGGAAGAATTTGGAGAACTGCAAGTTAAAGTTTTTCTTGTTTACGACTTTGTGATACTAAAGGTGAACTTTTAAATCAGAATTATTGTCGAAGTAGGATTTTTGCAAAATAAAGCAAATGAGAAAAACTGCCCTGAACATTAACAGTTTTGCCTGTTTTGTTATGTCATTGCTCTATAATAAAGTTATTATAAAGTTTTACAGTGAATAGCTAAAATATCTTATATCATTATCTCTGCTGGAACAATCACATTTTCGTTTTTCCTGAATTCCTGTAAACACATGGAAATTCGCCAAGAAGAGCAGATCCTGTCATATTATCGATAGAAAGGGATTTTTTTGGCCCATTTGGATTTTTTCAGCGACAAAAATTATTTTGACCAATTTCTCATAATATGACCCAAACAAAAATCCTTCTGTATTGCTAAGAAAGTGTCTAAATATCTGAGGACTTTCTTTATTATTTTGCTTCACAATGGTCGAATGGTCTAAAGTCAAGACAGTTCCTGCAACACCCCATCAGAAAATGTCATCTGCTTTGATAGAGGACATGGTTGCAGTCTTCTTCCTGTTGTTTTTGTTTTGCCAAATTGATTTATTTTTCCTTTCTTGGAAAAAGATAATGGGTTTTTCTGTTTGACCTTTTGGAATTTAAGGAGAAAAATTTTTCAATATTTTTGCTGAACTTGAGATGAATGGATTAATCTCCCCCAGCTTGTATTTGTCATGAATTTATTTGTTTTTAATTCCTTGCAATCCCTTAAAATACAAAGCTAAAAAATGACCTTGTATGGGGACAATCACTTTTTTTTAAAATGATACTTTATTAAACTTTATAAATCCCTTGCGGGAAATTTCTTCTCTGCATTTATCCCATCATGGATGAACCAATACGCTGCCATCTAGCGGCACCAGGGGAGCAGTTACGGGCATAGTTATATACAATTAAAAAACCCCACACAATAAAATTAATTTTGCCCCCGACACCCCCGGAGATCCTCTGTATCGGGACATGTGGCCAACTGGAGGTCAAGGGGATGCTTATGCGATTAAGTTCTGCGATTAAGTCCATACAGCCCACCTACAAAGTTGTAGTTATTTGGAGATAGAAATTTAATTTTGTATTTGTTTGAGTGTCAAACTACAAATAGTAGCGGTAGACTCCACTTTCAGGAGTTTTTGGCTCTGGGGCAATTTGAGCTGCCACTTTCTCCATGCAAGAAGTGTACTGTCTACATACAAAGACTCAGGGTCGCAAGAATTTCCAAATGTGATCAGACTAGAAGGTATTTCCGCAATAGTTAAATTTTATCATCACGCTACGAGGCTGGGAAATGACACACAGCTTTAAGTCTATTTGAGCTGTCTTGACTCCATGTGGATTTAAGGCAGAATAAAAATTAGTCTGACTGTTTGTCAACATCCTGGAGTTAATCCACTTTGTCATCTGCGAGTTCAATGTCAATAACAGTGTCTAACCTGGCAGTTATGATAATCGCTCTTGAAAGAAGTTAGGTGGGGAGTGGTGGTGGTTGATGGGGGTTGGTGGAGCAACAACTGTGCCAAGTTATGGAAGTATCATGAAATAACTGCTGAACAGATGTCTACTCAACTGCTACTCACTGTCACCACCCCTGTCCAACAAACACCATGTTTAGAGCCCTACTACCATCGGCAGGGACTGCGATTCTGACCTCCCACCCCAAACCCGGATCAGGGGATGCTGCACATAAGGATTAGCGGCAATCGGATCCCTCTGGCTTCGTTGCAGGAATTTTCATCACAATGATCTTGGGTGTGTCGCGCCAGGAATGCATCCTCAATAGGACGAAGGGGAGCTCGCCAAGGGGATGCACAGGAGTGTGTGTGACACCCTCCGCTGTTTTTTCCAGATCTCTTAATTTTCTCTGATGTTAGCCATGTCATTCCTCCACCTCCTCTTGTTAACTGTTTCATGTAATTCAGGATTCCAAACAATACAAAACTGATTTTTTTTTTTTAAATGTAGCTTTGAAAAAAATTATTTACCTCTGAGTATTTTGATACATGAATATATTTTTTATCAATTGATTTTTTTATTCAATGTCCTCTGTATGGACTCCGACTCTTCAATGCCTTCTACATTCGTGGAGATTTTATTCTGATGACCAGTCCGAAACAGGGAGATTCCTACAGGGGCCTTGAAGGTCCAAACACAGCAACATTTCATGGGAGTCCAAAGAACGAAGCCTGTAGAACTTAATTATTCTAATTTGATAAGGCTGTGCTCCAAAGATTCTCCATTGGACACCGGAATAATAAAAATGTATACATTATTAATCCCTCATGGGGAAATTCTTTCTCTGCATTTAACCCATCTGCTTTGGAGAAATTGGTTGCCATCTAGCAGTGCCGGGGGAGCTGTTAGGGGTTCAGCGTCTTGCTTAACAACACTTTGATATACTAGGAGGAGCTGGGAATCAAACCAGGAATGTTCGGTTCCAAGGACGATCGCTCTGCCTCCTACGCCACTCCACCCACTAACTGCCTTAACGTCATTTTCTGTTTCTATTCTGACAGCAAATTTCTCTGAAAGATGGCTCACGCCAATCTGCTTCCAGATGCTGTGACAAAGAATAAAAAGATTGAATAAGTAAAATAATTGATATGATAAGGGGGCACACTAGCCAATGAAAGCACAGCATGAAAGAGACTTTCTCATTGACAGATAAATACGCACAAAAACACTTGACAGTCAGGGAATCAGTCACAGGATCTGTCGATTCTGGATGTAGAGACGGTGACGTGTTGATCTTAGCTCCTGGCAGGAACAGTAACTTTCGAATTTTAAAACAGGTTTTTATAATCTAAACTCCATTTAAACAGGTGTCTTGTGTTTAAACTGGTAACGGAAACCTGCGTTAGCCCCCCCCCCCCCCCGCCCTGCCAAGGCCTGCTTTTAACACCTTTTTTTTGTATGTGTGTGTTCTGGTAACGAAACACCATCATGGCGCCTCTAGCTCGTCGTGCACTCCGGGCTGGGCAACCATGGCTGAAAGGTCTCCTTTGCAATTGCAGGTCATGATTGTGGCATCGACATACTTGTGTGTCTGTGTGTGTGTGTGTGTGTGTGTGTGTGTGTGTGTGTGAGAGAGAGAGAGAGTGGAGGGGGGATGCTTTAGGGGGCACGGCTCTGAAATTACCTCCACAATTGCAAAAGTGAAAGGCATTCTGAGAAAGGAGGGGGGGCAACAAAGAGCCCTCTGTGTCTGGCCGGTGCATTTTGGCCCAGGAGAAATACTATCTGCGTCCCCACCTCCCCAAAGCCGCCACCCCTCCAGGCCCCGATCCTGCCTGTTAGAGTGACGACGACAGCAGGGCAGGGCGGGAAGAGCGATGCCAGTGTCATATCGCATGGCTCCATTGATGATTGTTGCTAATGAATCCTTCCATTTGCATCCGCTGAGTGCAAGAGTGAACACAATTCTTGGGGAGTCTGTGGATTAAGACCCCAGGGAGCGGCCCAGACCCGCTTCCTCCGTTCAAACCCTTTTTACTGCCACCTTAAGAAAAAAAATAAAGTCATAGGTTACAGTGGCTGCTCCTTTATTCTTGTTGTTGACAGGAAATGAGGATCCCTTTCTGCTTCTGGACCGGGGCGAAGCCTGAGTCTCACCCAATGACAGCTGGGATAGGCTGTAGCATCCCTGCGACCCAAGTGCTGGACAGGGAATAGATAATGAGAGAATGAATGAAATCCTACACCAACAGCGGCATTCCATGCAAACAGACATTATTTTTTTCATTTACATTTACTGACAGGTGTGCTAGCATGAACAAGAGCCACCATCTATCCATCATTATCAATACGGTTTAACCTGGACTCAGGGATGCTGGTGGGCTGGAGCCTCAGCTGTCATTGGACGAGAGATGGGCTTAACCCTTGATCGATCGCCAGTTAATCGCAGGGCCACACATGAACAACCATTCACTTTTAAGCAACAGTTTTTTTTTTCTTGAAATTTCACAGGAATGAACACGGGAGGATGTGACGCCATTCTCCATTTCCAACGGATGGAGAGGTTATTTCTGGACGCTTTTTCAGGAAAAACAACAACAAAAAAGACGGCGAGTGAGCAAGTGAACACTGTAACGAAACAATGCACCCCCACTACCTCCCCGCCGCTTTCCTTCCTCAAGTCTTGAACTGAGTCCAAATCATGTACATTCGCAGGCCGGGAGAAGGGAGGCGTGTGTGTCTGTATGTGTGTGTGTGTGGGGGGGTCCAACTTTCACAGCTGTCACACATTTTCAACAGATTCCACCAGCCCCTCGGATAAGGCCGGAGGAGAAGACATTCCTGCGCCATGACACATTGGGGCTAAAAGGAATTAACGTTAACATCTGATATTGTGGAAGTGGGAAATTGCCACCCCAGCCTTGCCCAAAGCACTCCAGAACCCGTGGTCGTGGATTTATTTTCTCAGATGGCCCTCGGAGGTAACCAGGGGCTGGTTTCAATCCAGAGGCCATCCACCACTCTGCCTCCCTCTCTCTCTCTCTCTCTCTCTCTCTCTCTCTCTCTCTCTCTCTCTCTCGCTCTCTCTCGCTTTCTCTCTCTCACTGTTCCAGCAAAAAACAACAACAAAAAACCCCCTGAAGCATCAAGTGTGTTATTCATTAAGTATATTTTGCATTACTGTCTGTCTGTGAGTGCATGTACGTGTGTGGATTGGTGCAAGGGGCTGGCTCACAGTGGTAGGAGACACATGTTACTATTGCTCTACGGGTATTTGTCATAGGAACGGCATGTCTTGTCGGGCTCAGAGGCCATTCCCAGCTGTTGGGCTGCAGCTCAGTGATGAGGCAGTGAAATCCCCCACCCCCCTTATTCCCCCCGGAGCAACTAGGACATATAAACAGGAAGCCTCCGACGTACAATCTCTTAAGTGTGGGAGACAAATCCCAGATCAACGGTTTTTGTGGATTTGTTTTTCCTCTTAACAATTGTGTGTATTCCTGCAAACTGACAGTAAAATAAAAAAGAAAGAAAATTTTATAAAAGTACTGCGCACTTTTTAAGGCAGATTTGACAGTGAATGCAAGGCAAAGGTTTTGTAGTCACAGTCAGAAAGCCGTTTGGTTTGTTAAACATGGAGAGCGTATGGCATCCATGACTACAAGGAGATAAATATCTCAATATCCCACTTCATATTGCTAAGGGAAATGTTTTCATTAAAAGGATTTACCTTATTTGAGAGAGGTTACTCCCACTGTATTTCCTCGCAACAGCCACAGGGAACGCTTTCTGTCATTGGCAAATTTTGGGTTCAAATCACCTGCAAAGTTGCCAGTTATAAGAAAAAAAAAAAGGACTTCTTCCGTTTCACAGAGCCTCTGAATTATCACAACGCAGTGAGTGCCACAGTTAACCCATACATTTTGAAAATGAGCTTTTATTTGACAATAAAGTCCAGATGTTTCAGCGTTTTCTGCCTAGCAATGGCAACATCAGGGAGGAGTCAGGATTTTTTTTTTCACGGTTTCCATGAACAGGGGGGAACTGTGATAGCCCGTCTTAGTAATTGCGAGGCAACTCCAGCACTCCACTTCCTAGAAGTAGGAACAGTTCCGTTGGATCCTGCATCATTCGGTGAGTCAACCAAACAGTCTGCAGGGATATCAGTGAGGGAGTCCAGACCCAGTCATTCCTCAGCACACTCGCTCCCATGAATCTTCGCTCGTCCTCGTACAATGCACTATCGGAAGGGGATCAAATTTGAGGAAATGTGTAAACGTTTTCCTTAAAACGTAAAAGAAGACAAGAACCAAAAAACAACGTGGTTTGGTCAGTGTAAAGTGAGAATCACCAATCTTGATGGACATGTTGAGTTATTACTGATATAATAACAGTGTAATAATGTCACCCTTGAACTATTGTTCATGCATCATTTATCCGTCCATCCATCCATCGTCTGATGCTTATCCTGCACTCAGGGTCGCAGGGGATGCTGGAGCCTATCTCAGCTGCAAGAGGCAGGGTACACCCTGGACTGGTCACCGGTCAATTACAAGGCAACATATACAAACATTGAACTATTCAGGTTTCATTCGGGGCGATTTTCCCAATATTTTCCAATTTATCTGTTGCATGTTGTTGGACTGAGGGAGGAAACTGGAGAGCTTAAAGGAAAGAGAACATGCAAACTCCACACAGAAAGGTCCCCTTGTCGGAATCAAAGAAGGGTCCTTCGTGCTGTGAGCCCAAAGCGCTAACCACTGCACCACCATGCTGCCTCATTTATCAATTTATAACTCTCTGGGTCACACGAGATGGGGCCAATCCCAGTTGACATGGGACGGGATAATAAAACATCCATCCATCCATCTTCCACCACTTATCTGTGATCGGGTCGCGGGGGCAGCAGCTGGAGCAGGGAGGCCCAGACAAAGCGCTCCCAGGCCAGCCGAGAGACAGTCTCTCCAGCGTGTCCTTGGTCTTTCCCTTGGCCTCTTCCCAGATGGACATGCCCGGAATACCTCCCCGGGGAGGCGTCCAGGAGGCATCCTGATCAGATGCCCAAGCTACCTCATCTGACTACTCTCTAAGCAGAGGAGCAGCAGCTCTACTCCGAGTTCCTCCCGGATGGCCGAACTTCCGACCCTATCTCGAAGAGAGTCCGGCCGCCCTTCGGAGAAAACTCATTTCGGCTGCTTGTATCCTCAATATTGTGCTTTCGGTCAATACCCACAGCTCGTGACCATGGGTGAGGGTAGGAACATAGATCAACCGGTAAATTGAGAGCTTCGACTTTCGGCTAAACTCTCTCTTCACCACGACAGACCGGGACTGAGTCTGCATCACTGCAGATGCTGCACCGATCCGCCTGCCGATCTCCCGCTCCATCCTTCCCTCACTCATGAACATGACCTGGAGATACTTGAACTCCTCCACTTGGGGCAGGAGCACACCCTCAGATCCCCCTTTTTAAAAAGGGGGATCACCAACCCGGTCTGCCAGTCCAGCAGCACTGTCCCCGACGTCCACGCAATGCTGCAGAAGCGTGTCAGCCAGGACAGCCATGCAGCATCCAGAGCCTTGAGTAACCCAGGGCGGACCAATCCACCCCCGGGGCCCTGCTGCTGAAGAGCTTTTTGACTACTTCAGCAACTTCAGCCCCGGAGATGGGCAGGCCCCCTCCAGGGTCCCCTGGCTCTGCTTCCTCATTGGAACGTGTTTCGACGGTATTGAGGAGGTCTACAACCGATCTACAACATCCTGCGTTGAGGTCAGCAGCGCCCCGCTCCCACTGTACACAGTGTTGATGGAGCACTGCTTCCCTCCCCTGAGACGCCGGATGGCGGACCAGAATCTCCTCGAAGCCCACCAGAAGTCTTGCTCCATGGCCTCCTCGAACTCCTCCCACGCCAGAGTTTTTTCTTCGGTGACTGCTGTAGACGCATGCCGCTTGGCCTTCTGGTACCTGTCAGCTGCCTCCGGAGTCCCGCAGGCAAAAAGGCCCGATAGGACTCCATCTTCAGTTTGACAGCATCCCTCACCGCTGGGGTCCACCAGCGGGTTCGAGGATTGCCGCCCCGACAGGCGCCGACCAAAGAACTGTGGCCTAAGGTGCGTTGGTGCCAAGTGCACATATGAACACCTTTATGCCTGAACATGGTGTTTGTTCTTGACAATCTGTAACGGGCACAGAAGTCCAATAACAAAACACAACTCGGGCTCAGATCAGGGGGGCCCTCCCTCCCAATCACACCCTTCCAAGTCACACTGTCGTTCCCCACGTGAGCATTGAAGTCTCTCAGTAGAACGAGGGAGTCCCCAGAAGGAGCATTCTCTCGCAGCCCCTCTAAGGACCCCAAGTAGGGTGGGTATACTGAACTGCTGCTGGGTGCATCGTCACAAACAAAAGTCAGAACCCATCCCCTCACTTGAAGGCAGAGGGAGGCTACCCTCTCGTCCATCGGGTTAAACCGAAATGTGCGGGCGCCGAGTCGGGGGGCAATTAATATGCCCACTCTTGCCTGTCGTCTCTTACCGGGGGCAACTCCAGAGTAGCAAAGAGTCCAGCCCCTCTTGAGACGCCTGGTTCCAGACCCCACGCTGTGCGTCGAGGTGAGTCCATCTATACCCAGTCGGAATCTCTCGGCCTCGTGCACCAGCTCGGGCTCCTTTCTCGTCAGAGGGGTGACATTCCATGTCCCGAGAGCCAGCTTCTGCAGCTGAGGGTCAGACCGCTAAGGTCCGCCGCTCTGGCCACCGCCCAGTTCACACTGCACCCAACTCCCTTGGCCCTACCTGTGAGTGGTGAGCCCAGGGGAAGGGGGACCCATGCCGGCTGAGCCCCTGCAGACCTGGCCACCAGGCGCTTGCCATCGAGCCCCACCCCAAGACCTGGCTCCGGGGGGGTCCTGGTGACCCACGTCCGAGCAGGGGGAAAACCGAATCCATTATTTTTCTTCTTCATGGGAATCTTCTGAGCCACACTTTGTCTGGCCCCTCACCTGGGACCTGTTTGCCTTGGGTGACCCTTCCAGGGGCATGAACCCCCCGACAACATAGCTCCTAGGATCAGTGGGACACGCAAAACCCTCCACCACGATAAGGTGGCAGCTCAAGGAGGGGTTAGCATAATAAAATACAATATCATGTTACAAATTACAACATATATATATGATAGAGATATCCGTGGCAGAGAAGTATGTCAGGCTGGTGCAGGGCATGTATGCGAGCTGTGAGACAGTGGTGAGGTGTGACAGAGAACTTCAAGGTAGAGGAGGGACTACATCAGGAATCAGCTCTGAGCTCCTTGTTTGCAGTGGTCTGGATGGGCTGACAGATGAGGTGAGACAGGAATCTTCATGGACCATGATGTTTGCAGATGACATTGTGATCTGTCGGGAGCGCAGGGAACAGGTGGAGGAAAATTTAGAGAGGTGGAAGTCTGCTCTGGAAAGAAAGGGAAAGAACGTTTGTTACGGCAGAACAGGACATATATACTAAAGGCTGGAGATCAACAGTCCAGAGCAATGGAGAGTGTGGAAAACAGGTGAAGAAATGCATTCAAGCAGGTTGGAACAGAGGCACTGAGGAAAAGACAGGAAGCAGAGCTGGAGGTAGCAGAGATGAAGATGTTGAGGTTCTCTTTGGGAGTGATGAGGATGGTCCGGATAAGCACTAAGTCCATCAGAGGGACAGCATGTTAGATGTTTCGGAGATAAGGTCAGAGAGGCCAGACTAAGATGGTATAGTCATGAAGAGGGATAGTGAACAAATATGTAGAAACATAATGGGGTTAGAGCTTTAGGGGGCCCAGAGAAAGACCAAATGGAAGATTAATTGATGTAGTGATTAGTGTGAGAGGAGAGGATACAGACAGCAGGTTTAGATGGAGGAGGTTTATTCGCTGTAGTGCCCCTGAAGGGAATAGCTGAAAGCAAAAGAAGATATTTATGCTGTAGATATACAGTATACGAGCACCATGGTCTCGGATTTGGAGGTGCTGATCTTCATCCCGGCCGCTTCACACTTGGCTGCGAACTGCCCCAGCGAGAGTAGGGACCACATCATCTGCAAAAAGCGAGACTCGATCCTGTGGCCACCAAACCACATCCCCCAGACGTTCTGGCTGTGCCTAGAAATTCTGTCCATAAAAGTTATGAATAGAAAAAAAAGAGAAAAAGGGCAGCCCCAACTCTCACCTGAAACAGGTCCGACTTACAGCTGGCAATACGGACCAAGCTCTGACACCGGTCATACAGGGGCGGAACAGCCTGTATAACGGGGTTGGGAACCCAATATTCCCAGAGCAGCCCCCACAGGATAGCCCGCAGAACATGGTCGAAAGCCTTCTCCAGATCCACAAAACACATGTAGACTGGTTGGGCAAACTCCCATGCCCCCTCGAGGACCCTGCTGAGGGTATAGAGCTGGTCCACTGTTCCACGACCAGGACAAAAACCACACTGTTCCTCCTGGATCCGAGGTTCAATGACCTGGCAGACCTTCCTCTCCAGCACCGCTGAATAGACCCGACCAGGGAGGCTTAGACGTGTGATCCCCCTGTAGATGGAGCACACCCCTGCGATCCCCCTTTCTAAAAAGGGCGATCACCACCCCGATCTTCCAGTCAAGCGGCACTGTCCCCAATGTCCACGCAATGCTGCAGAGGCGTGTCAGCCAGAACAGGCCTCCTTGAGGAATCCAGGGCAGACCTCATCCACCCTGGGGCCCCGCTAATGAGGAGCTTTTTCACTGCTTCAGAAACTTCCGGCCCAGAAATAGGCAGGTCCACTCCAGAGTACCTCGGCTCGGCTTCCTCATTAGAATATGTATGTTTATAAATTTATGTAATGTGATATAATATGTAATATTACATTACATGCCCAGCCAGAATGAAAGGAAAGGTGTACAAAACAGTGGTGAGACCAGCAATACTGTATCGTTTGGAGACAGTGGCTCTGAACAAAAGACAGGGGGCAAAGCTGAAGGTAACAGAGGTGAAGATGTTGAGGTTCTCTTTGGGAGTGAGGAGGATGGATAGGATCATCAGGAATGAGTCCATCAGAGGGACAGCACATGTTAGATGTTTTGGAGAGAAGGTTAGAGAAGCCAGACTGAGATGGTTTGGTCATGTACAGAGGAGGGATAGGGACTGTATTGGTAGACGGATGCTGGACTTGGAGATGCCAGGCAGGAGATCTGGAGGAAAAGCGAGGAGAAGATTTATGGAATTAGTGAGAGGATATGAAGGTAGTTGGCGCGAGAGATGAGGATACAGAGAATAGGGTTAGATGGAGAAGGTTGATTCGCTGCGGTGACCCCTGAAGGGAAAAGCCGAAAGAAAAAGAAGAAGAAGATGACATTACATGCCCAAACGCAGGAAGACAGCAGCCTGTTGCAGCAGATCTACTTCTACTGTAACGCACAAATTTCCCCTTGTGGATCAATGAAGTATTCATTCATTCATTCACATGCAGTATGGTGTACTGCAATCAGATTGAGTAGGATAAGATAAGCCGTGATACAATATAATTAATTCAATAGTTAATTCAGTCTTTGTCCCCGCCCCTTTTCCTGCACTCAGGGGCATGATCTGACTGGAGCCAGTCCCAGCTGAAAAATTGGGGAAAGAGGCAGGGCTTTACCTTGACAGGTCACCTATCTGTCACAGTGCCACATGTGACAGAGATCAAACCATTCACCCTCTCATTCAAAGCGACAGTCAATTTAGAGTATTCAATGCATTTACTTGCTGACTCTTTTTGAGTGACTTTCTTGGAAACCACTGTTTTGAGTTGTGATTCACCGCTGGAGATTCGATGCACCATCCATTCTGGGAGTCGTGACACAGAAACTTAGGGGAACCAAGTGATTCAGCCTTTGTGTACAAAGATTAATCCCTCCCGAGGAGACAGGGGCTTCCAGGCCAAATAAGGAAGTGGC
Source organism: Fistularia tabacaria (assembly GCA_901007705.1). Classification (NCBI taxonomy): domain Eukaryota; kingdom Metazoa; phylum Chordata; class Actinopteri; order Syngnathiformes; family Fistulariidae; genus Fistularia; species Fistularia tabacaria. The sequence continues at coordinate 47,989 of CAAKHD010004261.1, forward strand.
GTCCGCCGCAGGGTTTTGGGGTGAAAGGATTAGACATCTGGGTTTGTTTTCTTAATAATTTGGCTGTGTTTTTGATGCAACTCCAGTCATCCTAATGCAAAAAGTCAGAGAATTGACTGCCAAATACTTCTTAAGAACTACACAGTCACTTGATACCCACATTTAACATACTCTCAGATTCAGAAACTGGTGAAAACTGAATTAAATATTTATTTACTTCCACATAATAATTATTTCATTTATTTTAAGTAATTTCTTGTAATTACTGATAACTTTTATTTTCAATGTTCTGCTAATTTCATAACATATACTCATTCATCTCCTGATTTTAAATATATTTGGGAGGTGATGTTTCACTAAATAGGAAGCAAAAATTGAATCATAATTCCAAGGTAATGTCATTCTTTTTCTTTTTTTTCAAATGATTAAAAAAATATGTTGGGACTTTCCTGTTGATATTTAATAAATTAAATGTAGAACTTAGTACATGACAAATTTTCTCACATTAAAAGGTAATTTCCTTTTGATTTGAGGACTGTTTTTCTAATGTAATTCTTTTTTTTTTTAAGGAATGTGAAATCATTGTTCAGAATTAAATATTCCTCTGTTAGACACTGAGAAAGTCCAGCTTGCATCAGTATGGTTGGTCCGTATGGTTGCAGGACCTGTTCATGCGAGATTGCACCTCTCAGAATTTTGTTTCTCGAACCTGAGACTGTCAGCGGGGTAAGTGAAACGTTAAATAATCTTACAAAGCCAAAAAGAAGCTTTGAAGCCAGAGTAGCGTATATGAATATCCCTCTGCTGCCACACCTGATATTAAACGGATGTCTGCTAGGTAGCTGGAATGACAAAAAAAAAATCGTCAAGTTGCTGTGAGTGTTGCCTTCAGGGTCCCGGGGTCTTGGCTTTCCTTTTGTCTGAACAAAGATGTGGACAGGTCTGTTATTCGAACGTCTGGTTGGTGCAGACCATGAATCATAACCAAGGAAACTGGAGGGGAGCACAATGGGCTCTTCATGAAGTCAGGCCGGAAGGAGAGGGGAGCTGTAAGGCAGCCATCTTGGAATTCAAAGCTAAAGGAAAGACAGCATTTTGCTTTGTTACCCTTAAACAATTTCAACATATTTTCTTTTCTTTTCTTTTTTTTTCTTTTCTTTTCTTTTCTTTTCTTTTCTTTTCTTTTCTTTTCTTTTCTTTTCTTTTCTTTTCTTTTCTTTTCTTTTCTTTTCTTTTCTTTTCTTTTCTTTTCAAGGTAAGCCAGCTTCTGATTGGAGGAAAAAGGCCTCTTTCGTCCCTCCTCTGAGCTCCATTTAAAAGTTCCTGCGCAAATAAATGTGGAAGCGTGAAAATATTGGCTAGTGTAAAGAAATTCCAAGATAGCAAGCTGGTAGGTTAGAGTACTCAGCACAGGTTTCTTGTAAGAGGCTACATAGGAGGAAGATGTCTAACACTAGTCACTTGGCTGGTGAAGCTAGCTGTTAGCATGTTTTTATTAAAAATGTGCTTCAATCCTGAGTGCCTCAGAAATGTAACACACAGATATTGATAATTTTCAAAATATTTCTCTTTCACGTGGCAGGACATAATTTTCCCAATGGTTCCAATTGACCGGCCAAGAACTAATGATGATGATTTAGCTAAAATTCACCTTCTAACCAGACAGCAAGGCTATGGAATAATTTAAAAAGAAGGAGGGAGACACAATGTCCAGCCTTTCAAAAAGTTCTACGTGCAGTCTGAACTTTTGGAAATGATCTCTATATATACCAGACCTTGGGAAACATTGGAAAGTCTGGGGTACACATGCCAGGCCAATAATTGGGGTTGTGATTTTGTGATGAAATAAAACATGCACATGCGCAGAGAAACTTCCTGTATCAGTGCAATAATCAATATGGGTACACCAGTTACAACAATGGCAAGCAATCGAGTATTTGTGGGGACTGTGGACAGTGAAGTGAAGTTATTGCTTCAAGTGACTCCAAAGTACAAAGGGGTTAAATTCCAAGCAAGTGCAGATTGGAAGTGGTGCCAGTCGAAGTAGTCTGGAGTACTCTGGAGTACTCTAGACAGTGGTGGGCCGTCAGGGCCTGCAAGGCCTTCTCTGCTGGCCTAAAAAATATCTGAATCACAGACTGATGTTAATCATATTTTGTCCATGAAAACTTAATTCCAAACGGTCTGTCCACTTCCTTTCATAGCTTTTCCCTTTGTTACGCTGCTTCCAGACGTGATTTTCATATTAAAGCATTTAATCAACCACATTTCAGCCATCATATGTTGCCATGGTCAAAGAAATCTGCCCGGAGGCCTTCACAATTAGTTCTGCGGGCCCTGTAGCATAAAATAAGTGTCAAGCAAACTGTTGCTTCAACCAATCAGATTTTGAGTTGACGACACCAAGGCCCTCTAGCAGGCGCACGGCAACGTCAGCGTATTCACACCCTTTGATTGGATAGTCAAGAGAGTGTGCTCACCACAGCTAGCAAACTACATCTGTAGCGGGCTGCGTGAGCAAAAATATACTTGTGTTGATTTAATGGCTGTTTTGTCAACCCACAATGGCTGAAGGAGGAGAAGAAATGGATTTGGTTGCAGATTTATTGTCAAAGCCATTTTCAAGACGGACATTTCAAGAAAAGCTGGACATCGTTAAGAAAGGTCGGGCAACTCCGAAGCTAGCAAGCCTGTCACAGCCGGGAAAAGGATTTGTCTGCCACTTTCAGTCCACTCATTACGAGCGGTACCCCTGGCTCACAGGCTCCGAGGAAAAATTGCAAATAGTATTGCTGGGAGTGCTTGTTATTT
>CAAKHD010004262.1:9006-32742 GCA_901007705.1 Fistularia tabacaria
ACTGAAATTTCTGGGTAACAAAAAGGATACCAGAAAAAAATATTTAGAAAAACAAGACAAAAAAAAAAAAAAAAAAAAAAAAAAAGATTGACATTATCGGAAATGGAAGTTTCAACCATAAAGAGTTGGTAAATATTATTCATTGTGTTTTACCACATCAAATCATGAAACCCTTTGGCTATGTTTGACAACAGGAAACCAGTGTGTACATGTGATTTCCAAAGAAAAAGCAAAGGCGGAGTTGTGCAGCCACGTTTGCACAACTCCATTCCTGAGTGTGATGATTTAAGATCGCAATCTTAAATTTGATCGCCGCTGCCATGACAGGTCTGCGGCGAGAAGCGAAATATAACTAAGATGTTCAGTTGATCTTACTGTCAAGGGCTTGCACGGTGCAGCTAAGGCGTCTGCACTGTTGTCTGCAGCCGCTGCAATGAGCGGATATTCCTGTCAGGACTGCCTCCCTTTCAAACAGGTGGAGGGTCAGCAGGCGGACCAGGTTAACCTTTCTCGTCCCTTTCTCCATCTCAACTTTGACAGAAGGTCCGCCTGACCGTCCCATCCACAATAACACGCGCACACTTCTTCCTTACTTCAGTCTCCGATGCTCTCGGAAGGAGTCTCTATATCTTCATCTTGCTCCTCGCCGTTTCCGTTGTCTCTGGTTTTTGCGTGCAAAGTTAAACTGACGAGTTCTCAGCAGCTACAAAGGGGGAAGGAACCCCCCCTCCCAAAAAAAAACCACTGCTAATACAAGAAAGGCAGATCGTGATTGATGCTCGCTGATAAGCGTCATTAAGACTTGTCTCAATTCAATTCCTATGTTATCTTGCAGAGTGGGAGCTGGGAGACAAGGGGTCCTGGTGAGGTATCCCCCACTCAAGTGGAAACAGGGATGATTCAGATGACTCGGTGTCTGCCAAGATTTTCCTGCCTATGTCCAGGCATGTCCCTCTCTTCCCACTCATTAGGGTCTATTTCTGCTCATCCTGTCTCTGGAAAAGCCACAGCTCCTAAACTACCCCGACTCTCCCTCACTCTGTACCCCCTTACAAATACCCCTCAACTCCTGAACTTCTGAGGTAATAAATACACTTTGGAATGGGTTATTGATTAGCAATTCATTAAAGATAAGCAGCTAGAGCAAAGTAATTGCAAGCCAACAGAAGAAAAGGGTGCAGACTAGCTTGTGGGAAGAGCCTGTGCTTACCTGGGTCTTAATACTGGCAAAGTCCCTCTGTATCCAGGTGATTTGTGATGCTTTCTGGTGTGGTTAGGTTGGAATGGAGAAGTTAAAATTACGAGTGGAATTGCATTAAATGTAGAGGCGCAATAGGCATTAAGGTATTAGATGTACCTTAAATGTGTATGCAGAACCCCACTACACACTACACACTCACACTCAGACACACACGGATTGGAACAGAAAATGACAAGATGGTTGATGGTTGTCATAGTTGTGACAGGAAACATCTCTTTCCTCTCATTTCTTGTTTCCTCTTTTCTCGAACAAATCTCCCTTACTTCCTTATCACCTGCCACCGTCGGGCTGATTTACACCCGACGGCTGCTAAGCTAAAAAAACATCAGTGTTATGTCGAGATGGCAGAAAGCGAGCCAGTGCGCGAACATCTCCCGATTCTGTTGGATTGGCTGCGTTTCAGAAGGTTTACTCAGGTGGAAAATTTTACTGTAGAGGGGCTGGTCATGTGGGAGGATAGAAACAGGAAAAAAAGACCGAAATTGCCGTTTACATCAACCACGTATAGTCTTTATGGTATGTTTTTGGTCGGAGGAGCAAGAGGACAAAAATGTCTTGTGCTTCCACTTCACACCTCAGCAGAAGTTCATACAGTAACGCCCTCAAAAGAAACCCAAAATATCCCACTCAGATACTAAACGTTCATACGGTCCCTACATCGTACGTACTCGCTAGGAGCCGTGCATTGCAAAAAGAAAAAAGTAGCGACTTGCCTCTTTTGTGCGGGTTTTGGTGCGAAATATGAGCCTCCACATGATTTTGAACGGCTACGTCCATGTCACTGATGCTGTCACCGGTGTCAGTGACTCCGCCGCGCTCAAGTCTCTCAGATTCACACCATTTGTGTCAGAGTTGGCCAATGATATTGTGTGCAGTACCACAGTGAGACTTGCAGCAACACACCCACACTGAAATAGGAATTGAAGTTATAAAGATGTTAGCGGCAGACTTGTCGAGGACAGAGTAGGAGGGTACGGCTCCAGGAAGTTGCTATTAGAAGCTTTTTCCTCACTGGCTTAGAGTGGGAGGGGCGAGAACCAATTGATGGTGGAATTCAAGGCAGAGGAAGAGCGTGGAAGAAGTTACAACACAGATGACAATATTCCTATTGAGGTCACATTGAGGACCTTGTGCGTGAGTGTTTGGGGATTTTGCCTCACGTCGAAATGTTGCAATTTCAATTTACGCTTCGCATTTCCCTTCAGGATTAAATCATGTCCTAGGCCGTCACTCTTTGGAGGAGTTTTCCATTTTTAATCAAAATTTCACTCTTACATTCCCGGTCAACACCCGTTCGGTCTATCGCACAACCTGCATAAGTAAGTGCTCGCTCAACCTGCAACGCCTCAGAGCTCGAGCAGAAAGGGCACGCGAACGAATGTAATGCCCCATCATGGACACACGGGGCCAGTGCAGGTCTTCCACCGACCGGGGCTGTTGCTCAGAGCCGGAAAGAGACTTATCCAAGTAAGGACATGTTCAGGCTGTTGGCTCCGGCCCCTTCTGGGTTGCTTTTGACTTCAGTCGCGCCCATCGGAGCAGGGAAAAGAGTGTCAGAGGTAGACAGCATTACAGAGGACAGTCATGTCCCGGGCGGGTCGAAGAGATCCTGCAGGGTCAGGATAGGTGAATTTAGGGCCAAATGGTTCACGTCCACCTGAGTAATTATACAGGGCCCCTGACAACACTCGGCACTTCCACTCGCCCCCTCGTACTCCTTTTCCCGGAAAAACAGACCGGCATCACCTGAAGGCTCACAACTGTGTGACAGCCTTCAATGAGGGGAAAGAGAGTGCAGACAGGAGAAAAAGAGCAGTGTACACAGAGACAGACAGCAGTTTAAACATCCACCTCAGCAAATATGTAGCCATGTAACTATGGAAACAAATATCTTGCTCTAGACTTTGCCTGCGTGAGCAAATGCATGTGAAATGATAAAGAGGCTGTCTGAAGTATCACTCAGGATGCAACAGAAATCACACAACGAGGCTAAAAGGTGAAAGATAGTTCTGAATCATAAACATTTACAGCCCCAGAAGGACGTGCGTATTCTTGGGGGCCTGTAGGTCCAAAGAGTATCGGTAATGTGCTGCCTGGATCAGCATGGGCATGTTTACAGCTCCACGCACCCATTTACACAACGGCGAACCGAAGATTCGGCGCCGAGATGTCAAGAAACGGGAGGAAGTTGCAGATTTTCTTTGTCAAAATGACTGAAACTGATCGAGCACTTGATCAAATAGTTTTTTCATTTTTCAATCAAAAGTTGATAGATATTACATTAACTAGTGCCTTGTTGCAGCTCCAGCGTGATTTCTTTCACGAGAGTCCAAGTTTTTGTTTGTGCTTCTCTGAACTTCTGTCTGGACGCGTTATCAGTCATGCAATAAAGTCGGTCAGGGGAGGAAGAGGAAGAGTTTCCATTGGCCTGATTGTCCTACAAATCTCCCAGAAGATACGACGCAAAGGCCTCTGCGGTACATTGCAGAGCTGATTCATTCATTTAGTCAGCCTCTTTCCCATTCACTAATATATATTTTTTTCCAGTTTGTTGAACAGGCTGTTGCTACAAAACACCTCTCTCTCGCTCTGTCCAGTTTCATTTAGTCATTTCCCACCTGCTGGAACACTTCCCTCCCCTCGCTCTCTAGCAACACCAGCTGTGACATGGCTGTCAGGTTGTGACGAAAAGAGGACACCGGGGAGAGCAGAGGTGAAGGGAATCAGACCTTCGCGTGGATATTTGCAGGTGCATTTTGCAAACCGATAGAAAAGACGTTCTTTAGTGAGAAATGCACAGAAAAAAATACGCTGACTTTCTGCGAGCAGCCTTAATAAAGTGGTCATAACAAGCGAGCGATGCTAAAGGTAGTAATAGTCGAGCTCACGGGATTTTAATCTAAGCAGCAGCTGTGAAAAGGAGACAAAGGGGAAGTATGTGAAAGAAAACATCACGTTAAATCGAACTGGAATCCGCCGTTAGCTTTTGTTATTAGCAGTCATGACGATCGGGGCTGCGATCAATGCATTCATCACTGTAGTGGTAGGAATCGGAAAATAGGAAGTTTAAATGTTAACTACAAAAAAAAAAAAAAGTATTTGTCAATATCTCCATAAGTGCCCGTTCGTAGTTCATATCAAATGCCAAAGACGAGTTGAAGGTGGGTTCCACAGGAAATCTACCAGTGTAGAACGGGATTAGCACGGACGTTGCAGGAAATCTACCAGCGTAGCACAGGATTAGCACGTACGCTACAGGAAATCCTGTGCTGGCATGTGTAATATTAATAGCGTGAGCACAGATAGCAGTAGGATGAAAGGCAGTTAAGGGCAATATGAGTTGACACAAAGTCATTTTGACACTCAAGTATCTGCAGGGGACCGTTGAACGCAGAGCAACACGGGAGGAGAACAAACAAAAGGGATCCAGATAAGTGGGAGCGGTAAAGTCAGAGCGGGAGAGGAGAGTGTAGATGATGAGGTCATCAGAGCTTAAACTTAGCCGTCCGGTTACAGTGGAAATGCAGCGCTGCAACATAATGCAGGGGAATACAGAGAGACAATGACCTGCGGAGACACAAAGCCCCTCGGATGCAAAGACAATAACATCAACCGACGGCTCTCTTCACTGATCTCCAGTCTCCCTGTCCTCACGTGACCACGCCGGCCCTCATAGTTTAAAATCTCCGCATTGGACGGATCGGACTAAAATAGGCACTACGTGACCGTCAATTCTTCCCCTGTCCCACCTTCTCCTCTTTCATCAGATAGAAGCCGATCCGCCTTCCGCAATCTCTCGCTCCGAACACACTTCGCAGTGATTTATAATATATGCAGTTTGCTAAAGATAAGCTGTAAGTAAGTGGCTTAATTTAATATCTGAAATTTTGATTAAACTTATCACGCAGGCACAAAGAATCTGAATATTACTGTATTTACTGAAGCTGAACATTAATATATCAGCCATAAGCAGACAGTGATCCACAACCGGTGGGCTCATAGGAAGGTTGTGCGTCTTTTACAGTCTATTTAGCTGTAAACTCAAATACCTCTTCAGGTAAAAGGTGCTTTCATCGACGTCGGCTTTCAAAGCGATTTTGCGCAGGATTTCACATTCACCCATTTGCACAACGATGGCGGTTGCACACAGCTGCGATGCAAGGTGCCTACCAGACCATCTGGAGGGCTTCAGCGTCTTACCCAAGGACACTTCTGCATGCGGACAGGAGGAGCAGGGGATCGAATCGCCAACCTAGTGCAACCTACCAACCGAGTCACCAGGATCCTGTTGGGTCTTTGGAGGTTTCGGGTCTTCTGCAGAGGATCTAGAAGGGATGAGTCCCTCTCTGCTACAGCAATCAGTTTGCTCGGAATTTTTGCAGCCATGGTTCGGGGCTTTCAGTTATTTCTTACTCGTCCTTCAACCTCGCAGGTGAAATGAGACGTCGAAGGTGTTACGAGGGTCAGTGCTCCTCCAGTATGGACCTACATAGCTGGAGGAGGAACAGATCCACAAGGCTCAACTTTGGGCCCCATAAACTAGTCAAACACCACCATGCTGTATATGTTGTCATGTTTTTTAAGCAACCTATCCACTGGGGGGCAGTGCAGACCTCCCTTCCAAGTTCCGCATTCCATTTCAGACAATAACAATCGTGGTGATGGTGGAGGGACTGGTAAAAACGTATATTCTGGGAAAGAGGCAGTGCAGTACGTGTCGTCCGTCTGTGCAGCCAACAAATGCATGGCATGTCATGTGGACAGAAAATCTTCTCCCTTGGTCTCCCGATGCCACGTTGTTTTCTTAACTGTTCCTTTCGCTGGTCACACTTTAGCGTTGCCCCCTACAACTTCTGGTGGCACTGCTTTGTTAGATGCATTCGTTTCCCCTGAAAAAATTACAGGATGGTGCAGGAAATGAAGGTGTCGGATAGACAGAGGGCTTAAAAGTGACAAAGGGACAGGTGAAAGATTGAAAAGGTGAGGCTTCACTGATTTATCAAACCTCCAAATGCAAGATTGCAGAGTCTTTAACCAATCTGTGGATTACTACCTCAACCAACAGCTTCTCTTTGACAATATTTTGCAGAGCAGTGAAGAACGGGTATGGCGGTGTGCAATGTGATTCACGATATACAAAGCATGAAGAGCGTCACCATAAGTGATGTTGTCGTATTACAGGTACCTCCAGGTTCTCTGTTTTCCTCCCGCAGTCCAAAAACATGAAGTAGGTTAATTGGAAAATTGCCCCGAATGAGAGTAAATGGTTGTCTGTTTGTATAAAGGCCCTGCGATTGACCGGCAACCAGTCCAGTCTTGCTCAATGGCAGGCCGCAATGGGCTCCAGCATCCCCCGCGACCCTAAGCAGGATAAGCGGCAGACGATGGATGGATGGATCTTCGGAACCCGAGTGTAAATACAGAAGATCTGTATAAGCTAGAGACGTGACAGACGGGAAGGCGAGATCACAACCGGCCGGCGTTTGAGTGAAAATTCTGAGCCATTTCCGTCCACATTCGGTGTGTTGAGCCTCGATACACAGCCAAGGTGATTCTGTAATGCTTGCAGGTAGAAGCTTGTTGCCACATGGGAGGAGAAAAAAAAAAGTAACCAGGTAAATATTTAAAAGGAGCTGTTCAAAGAGCAGGGAGGTAAATCGCAGCATGTGTTCATAAATCTCTCTGGATTTTCCAATTAATTAAGAACAAGACGACTTAAACTGTGTTATTGAAATTCTATATTTTCTTCTCCCTATGAATGACACTGCTGCCATGGCAACCAGCGTGAGAGGTTGTACACTCTCGGGTACGACATGGCTGTGAGAGAGGAAAAAAAAAAAAAAAGGAAAATGCAAAGAGAATAACGTACAGGGTAAAACAAATGAAAAGAGCGCGGTGGAAGAACACACAGGAGAAGGAATAACATCAGCATCCATGCTGGTGACAATAATCGATGAGACCAGGCCAGGAAATTGTTAAAACAGTTTTCTTCGACAAACCAGTAAGGGAAAAGTGTGAAACTATGGCAACTGCCTTTTCTTTCTCCATCCTCCAGCGTCCGCTTTGTGAGGAGAGAAAAAAAAAAAAAAAAAAAATGGCAAGGCCACACAGAGAGAGGAAACATCTCATGAGTGATGCTTCCAGGCAACATCTACAAACCTCCAACATCACGAACTGTGTGCGCCTCTGTGCTTTTCACACACAGTTTGGACCCAGAATTCATTTACATTCACGATGGAAGTTACATCGTACGCTGACCTTTAAATCCTGTTGTTGTGGCTCGTGATACTGATATCAGAGACCTTTCGTGACAGGCAGATGTGGCCGTGACACAGAGCCTCGTGTCGGCTGCATGACATATGGCACCAAGCTCGATCACCCCGAAGATAAAGTTTGTCTTACGGGGGAAGAAGACAACGTGCGCGCAGTGGATTTTTCAGACACCGCCGCAGATTTGTTCCCCGTGCGTTCGTATACATCGAATCCCTTCCACCACCCGGTGGCTCAAGTTGCAAACAAGGCATTGCGATGCCGAGGACACGGTACCCATGACAACAGCAGCCATTAATAGATTGAAAAGTGGATGTATTGAATAGATGGATGGAGCATGAATCTGAGATGAAGCTAATTGCAGTCTGAAAGGTTGCATTCAGTTCACAGACATTGAAACCACCATATCAAGTTGTTTGGACCTGGTGAGCACAGTTCACGCTTTGAAAGCGGCGCCGCACTCCTTGGTATATTCTTCGCTTCTGGCAAATGTCAAATTCCATTTACAGCAACCTGCTTCAATTTTCATTGTGACACTTTCGGTCTCGGACCCCCTGCCGTCCTCGCCGTGTTGGTCTGTTTGTGGTGGTGAAAGAATGAATGAGACTTTTCCCACGGGCTCGACTGCTTCCTCTCTGCTTTCAGAGCAGCCATAGAAAATCCCACATGGAGAGAAAGAAAAAGCACAGAAGCGATCAGACAGAAAAAGGATGGAACGGATTACATGGCCATTAGCGAGCAACTATAGAAACAGCATTGCAATACTGAAGTGATAAGGAGTCAAAATGTGAATATGTGAAATAAAAACACAAATTGAACAGTCCGTTCTTCGTATTTGCCTTTCTTTCTACTTTTTCATGAATTCGTTATCTGTAAATTATCTATGAATACTGGCTGGAGCCTATCCCAAAATTCAAAATTCACCACGGACCGGTTGGCAGTCAATTCCAGGCCAACATACAGAGACATGCATCCATTCATCCTCTCATTCCCACATCATATAGAGAAATATAATTGTTCAATCTCTCATTCACATGCCATATAAAGACATAGCTGTTCACTCACTCATTCATACATCATGTGGTGCAATACAACCATTCACCCTCTCATTCACACATCTGGACAAATTAGGGTCTCTACTGAACCTCCCGCATGTTTTTGGACTGTGGGAGGAACCTGGAGAACCCGGAGGAGCCCCACGCAGACACGAGGAGAACATGGAGACTCCACACAGAAAGGTCCCCCTGTAGGAATCTAACCAGGGACCTTCTTGATGCGAGGCAGAAGGGTTAAACCACTGAACCACCTGCCTTTGAGGGGTTTGGACTTGAAGGACTCGCACAGCAAGCAGCCTTGGACATAGTGTGCTGATCTGCATACGTTTTTTCCAAGTCCTCTCGGTTCCATGACGCAAATAAGGGCATCTGGTAAAAACCAGATCAGCTTATCAGCCACAAATATACACATTTAAAAAAAAAAAAAAAGGACGACTCCTGAATCAGAATTTCTCCCTTATTAGGTTATCAATATGTGCTAATTTGTGGTCAATACATTCACAAAGTGTAAAACGTGTAAGGAGTTTAAGCTATAACTGAGCCGAGGATCTCGTGTGACGTTGCATAGTAACTCCAAAAGAAATGTAACACATCCTGCACAAAGGTCACTTTCTCCAGGAAGTCCTCTGGTAAAGTCACACAATCGCATTTCGAGCGGTGGTCCCAACACTGATCTGCGAGAGCCCATCATCTTCAAATCTAATGTCGGCGGGGGCAGGGAAAATGAACCGTCCTAAATGACTGTGCAGACTGCAGCCCAGCCAGTAACCTCTGGACTTTAAGCCTCTGTGAATGTGCAGCGGGGGGAACTACAAAGTTGATAAGCCAAAACTAGTAGAGAGACTGCTGGAGGTTATATTGTGTACAATAGAATCAAAGATTTAGTGCCTCCTTCAAGCATAGGACCAGGCTGAATAATTGAGCAATAAACCATTTCAGAGCCACTGTGCGTGTGTGTGTGTGTGTGTGTGCACCATGGGCCACCTGAGCTTCTATTGCCATTAACACCAGATTCTGCTGATGATCAGGACAGATAAAGAGTGCAGCCGGCAGAGGAGTTTCAATCAAACCAGTGCACACACGCACACGCGCGCACAAAATTATAACACAATCTCTTAGCTACTGATAACATTGAGGAACAACTATGTTACTTTCTTTGAATTAAAAAAAATAATAATTGAAAAGCTCACTAAATACAACCTGTGTGACTCATAATTTATCAGGTGTGTGTGGACGCAGTGCATCGGTGTGGTAAACAACATTTGCATGTGTGTGTCTACATGTAGATAGGCTGTGTGGCAGATTGCTTTATTGTACCTGGTAGATTGCTCTAACACATAACCTCCGCGTGCAAAGTCCATCGAGCTTGCGTGATGATGCTGATTTACCATTCAGTTGTGTGTGTGTGTGTGTGTGTGTGTGTGTGTGTGTGTGTATGTGTGTGTGAGTGAATAACTCGGGCTAACAACCTAGGAGCACTTTAAGCTATTTATACATGACAGATTAACCAAACACAGTGTCAGCTATTCACGGATTTGGTGAAAAAAAAAAAAAAAAAAGTCACCCAAGAGAGAATGTCAAATAAAAAAATGTAAACGGCCTGGCTGAGATATCAATGTGGAATCTGGTGGGAGAAAAAAAAAAAAAAAAGTCTCCAGCCCCGTCCTGCTGCGACACTTCAGCAAAAACGGGGAGGATAAAAAGAAAAAGGTCAGTCAAGGACACCCACCTAACAACTGGCTGGATAGCCGGGCCGTGTTTGGGCTCCACAATGTCGTGATGAATTACACTTGGGTGCAGCACCGTGGAGCAGCGCTGATGGGGCCGGGCTGATGTGTAGGTGAGGCCAGTGATGGACTGCGATGTGCAGAGCAGAAGGACTTGGGACGAGAGCGGGGAGTAGAAGGCATCTTCAAGCTCTGGTGGTTTTTCTCATTTACGGGGCGTGTGCGTAGGTACATGCGTCACCAGGGTTCCCTCCCTGTTATCGGCACATCTCGGCCGGCTAAGTGTGCAATACCGACAGAACCCAGAGGCTGTTTCCACTCTTCCAGGTGACGGATCGTCCAATGAAACAAAGCGGTAGCAGGCAGCGGCAAGCTGCTCCCAAATGAGCATTCGGGATCGACGTGTTAAATGTCATTGTCATAAATTGAAAGACAAGAGGCACTGGCAGAAACGGTGGAAGCAGCTATTGACAGTAAGAGGGGAATAATTGGCATTTTAGACAAATTCAGGAAGCTTGTTGACGCCGACACGACCGGCCTCATCCCAGCATTTGCATCATTAGAAATCATCAGCGCTGCCGATACTGGTGCGCTAATACTGCTCACAGCATCACCAACCCTATATCAAATACACACATTAGTATTTTCTTGCTTACCATGAGAAGACTTAATACGCTTCTACATTAGCAAAGAATGGCTAAAATAAGCCTCCGCTATATTTTCCTTTAAATGTATTGTTGTATTATATAGAGACGCATGACCACTCATCCTGTCATTCTCACGTCACATAGACGTACAACCATTCATTTAATCATTCATACAATCATTCATGAACACATCTGGGTAATTCAGGGTCTCCAAAGAACCTCTCGCTTGTTTTGAGACTGTGGGAGGAAACCGGAGAACCCGCAGGAACCCCTGCAGACATGGGGAGAAGATGGGAGATCCACACAGGATATTCATTTATTTAAATGCTCTTGAAAGTACCATCATGTCTGACTGCCTGGCACTTGAGATTAAAGGAAGTTAAAGACTTGCATTTTTGGCTGAATCTTTCGAATAAACGTTTTGATGTATTTTGAGTATGCCTTTCAACCCCAGCCCTCACCCACCTGCATACAGCTGTAGTATTACCGAGGTCCAAATGTGCAGGGAGAATTGTTTAGTAACTTAAAAAAAAAAAAAAAAACAAAAAAAAAACTGCAAACCAGTCAAATCCCAAAGCAATGAAACCACTTGCAAGCCCTCTCACAGCTGGAGCCATTTTCTGCAATCTGGTAAAAACCCTTCTAATAAAACCTTCAGGGAGAATCTCAGACGTGATACAAATACAGAGAATCTTGCATCGTGTAAATCATACCAGAAATACCTTCCTACTAACTGTAGGAACCTACTTCCCATTTACGTTGTGGTTATACCAGGAAATAGGCATGGGCTTCACTCACATTTACGATGACGCTATTTCAGACAAAGATCTAACATGGTTTAGTTGAACTACACAGATTATACCAACCCATCAGGAGGGGACGGTGGGTCAGTATAAGGAGCGACACGAAGAGTACTGCTATGTCAGTAGAAAACACAAATATAGAAGAGAGATTCACACAAGTGCAAATTCTGGACTGTTACTGTCGTCCACAGAATTCTTCATCACTGAGATGTTAACCGAGGCTCCCCCTCCACGGAAGATTCAGTGTGAATTGTTGATTCAGTGTGAATTGTTGAGACGAGTCCAGAGGCAGCTAATAGATTCTCCGGATCGAAATTGTTTGAATATTCTGATAATGACGCAGAACGTAAAAGGTCGCTTTTCTTCTTCCCTCTTCCTCTCGTCTTCTCCGGGACCAGAGATTTTGTAAAACCAACTTTGATTTTCTTTTCATCCAGAAAGGCGCCCCCTCTCTTTACATCTAATTCACCCTGACACTCCATCGATTTAAGTCCCATCGGGGGCGGCGGTTGCTGGGCTCTCTAGCAGAGATGAGCCGATGTCAGTGGCAAAAAACCCTCAGGGGGTCGAAGGGTGACGAGAAAGAGGCTCCGTCAGTCTATTAACTAGCCTTAAGGACAGTTTGCATTTCCATCGGCACGCATTTCAGGTTAATTGGTGGCACGGGCGATGGGAGGGCTCACAACCGAAGTGGAATACAGCCGAGATCACTGAGAGGGAGTTTTTTTTTTTTTTTTTTTTTACATTTACAAGAAAAATACTGCCAGAACAAATTAAATATGGGGTCTAAAATTCCCGGATCAACCAAATTTAAGCATCCTAAAGCACTAAAGTACTATCACAGTACGGATAAGACGTGGGCTGTGGCGTTTGTGGCTGTGGGTTTATGATTGAAAACATTTCAGTCCACAACAAACAGGCCACATTGATATTGAAACCATAACTTGGGTGTGAGAGACAAATTAAAAAAGCAGACAATTCTGAATATCACAGGGAAAAAATATCTCTTGCAAGATTTTTTCAAAACAACCTTTTCTTTATTTGACATTATATTCTAAATATGAAAAATAAAATGTGGCTATTTAAATAAAACTGAATTTTGAAAAATGTTGAAAACTTAAATTTTTGTCTGTGACATGCTCTGTTGAGTCAAGTGAGACATTTTGTATAGCTCGCAGTCACTTCTGGCTCATGGCATGCCACCCCATGTGGGCAATCCTTCCGCCATCGCTGGGGAAGCGGATGATTTGAGGGTAATCAATCACACACCAGGAATTAACGTCTACGCTACTGTTTGAAGTGTCATGATGCCACCAAAGGAATAAAAGCAACAAAGGAAGCGGTGGGTTTTTTTTTTTTTTGGACTGCAATGACTGATCAACTCTGTCAACTCTGAGCCGAGCACATAATCCTGCCCAACACTCATTTCATGTGAACGTGTTCACTGAAGAGTCAAGTAAGGACAAAAAGACAGGAGACACGCGAACGGTTAAATTCTAATTTCACAAGGAGAAAGTAACCCTGGGTTTTCTCAGCCTGCATGTGGCCACGGGCCATCAATGGCCGAGCAATAAAATATCCTGCTTATCGGGCTGCGAGGTTCATCTGGCAGCTCTACAGCGAAACGGCTGCAGTGCGAACGGGTCTTCACCTTCCTCTTCCTCCTCCATTTTTATCACGGACAATAAAGGGCTCAAAAAGCAACAAGGTTGAGTTCAAGAGATCCTTAAGTCTGCACACACACACACACACACACACACACACACACACACACACACACACACACACACACACACACACACAGTATATACCACCTCACTGTGGAGTAATACTGCCGCCCCAAAGAGCAATATTCGACGTAAACGTGAATTTGGCAAATTATCCGTCTGTGCCTTACTTCTGTACCCTGCCATTTAGTTTATAATGAGGTCCATTTGTCAGAATTTTGTGTGTGTGTGTGTGTAGGTTTGTTTGTTTGCGCGGGTGGAGTGTGACCACGTAGGAGACCAACACAGACTGGAGATGCACTTTTGATTTAATTGTAATAAACATCACAATAACAAAATAACTTTTCTATTCTATTGTGAAAAAATAAGACACATAAGGAGAAGTCACGTATATGTGTTCCAAGATTATCGCTAAATAATTTTCAGCACTTTTTAGGGCACATGGACCCGCTTTGTGCACATGTGCTGCTCTAATGACCTCTTTAAGTGACTGCATACGTGTGCACGAGCCACATCTGTGATGTGGCCGTCCCCCTCAGAGTGTGTGCGTTGCAGGGCTGCAATCAGCCCTTCCCATCGCCACAACAGTGTTGAAATTTTGTTTACCACAGTGACGCACTGCGTCCAAGTCATAAAATGCATATACAAAAGTGTAAAAAAAAAAAAAGATAGCTAAGAAGCATAACAGTTATATGGCTGGATTTGTGGCTTCTGGCAGCACGAGAACCAGAAGCACGTCGCCGCCCTGGAATCCGTTCAAATTCCTACGGGTCGGCCTGTGTGTGATACCAGAGAGACACTGCTGAAGACACTCCGCAGCAGCACTCCAGACGCTGCGATGGGACGGTTAACACATGAAATGCCAGGGTGCATTCTGCGGCCAGAGGACTTATAATCAGTCAGAAACAGCTCCCTTCCCCTCTCTCCTGTGCGAAGCCCTCCCTCTAACCCCTGCACTGGAATGTAAAGTGTTTTTTTTCTGGGGGGCTCCAAAGAGAGAGCAAACCTTGTTAATACAAGCCTTTGCCCAAGCGGTTGAACGTATGATACGTTCCTACCCCCGGCTGGATTTCACACTCCGTTTCAAACTTTCTGAGAAAAAGACCAAACAAAAATAGGTCTCAACACTTGAGAGCAGGAAAAGTAGAAAAGAAAAAAAAGAAAAAAGGAAAGTATAGGTTGAGGTTGAAATTACAGTTCAGCAGCCTCTCCTCAGTCGTAACCTCTCGCCTTCCGATAAAGTTTCATTCTTCAACTCCTGTAGGACCAATAAGAATTCACTGCAGCACTCTGGCCATGCATATCCAGCGCTACATACCGTGCAGAAAAAAAAAAGCAAACAAAACTTGTCTGAACTGTTGGGGGAAGTTAAGGTTGAGTAACTTCCTTTTGCTTATCAACCCTCTAGAACCAGCACAGATCACGGTAAACAATCAACAGCGCCAGGAAGTGGATGTCTTTGTCTACCTGGGTAGCACCGTAAGCGAAGGCCAGGGGTTCCAGCTGAGGTTTTAAGAGACAGACTATCCAAAAGCCATTTTCCATTCTTGAGAATTTACCAAACGGGGCTCAATCAGAACCAAGGTGAAAGGCTACAATCGCAAGAGTAGAATAGCCAAGTGACTCCATTTCACAAAAACTGCCTGAGAAGGAGCAGTCAAATCTTTCAGCCAAATAAGATCACAAATGAAGAGCTGTAAGAAAAGACCAAAAGTAACTTCATCATTTGCAGAGATCAGGTAAAAGAGACTGAAGCGGCCGGGCAATTAATGAACCACCATCGCATCCCGAGAGTAGCTCTTCATTGGAAACCACAAAGGAAGTGCAGACCTGGACACCAACATGACACATGGACACCATGGATGGACAGATGGACAAATGGATGGACCTCCAACATGGATGTTGCACTTTTTATTTATTTTAGTAGTCTTTGACCAAAAAAAAATACTGCGAACAGAAATATCACCCGATTAAAAATTTGCCGTCTGCAAATATTTCTATACATTTGAATAACTTGAATCTGTTCTTGTACTAGCTGGAAAGCAGCTGAGCGCTGCAGAAGAGTTTTCAATAATTTTAGCATAAAACCACGAGTCATACTCCGTGACCTAAGTAGGTATCTTGGAATCGATGGAAGGTGACAAGGATGTTGCACATGATCTTCAAATAAATCTATTGTTCAAGAGAAAGGCGAGAGGGGTAATGATCAGAAATCAACATCTGGTACGGTTCAAAAGCCCTCCCGATAGGCTGCATCCAAAACCATCCAGTCACAATCCAGTAAATGAACATGTGAGGGCACTCGGGAAAACACTGGCAGCCGGTCACTGACCAAAGGCGTAGTCGGTTTAGGTCACATGTGGCCACATTATCTTAGCAGCGTAAACAAGTGTGTGAACTGAGTCACATTTGACGACCCTTTCAATGTACTCATCAAAGAGTACGGCTGCATTTTATGATTATTTTGGACTGTATAACATCACAACATGCTGAACTAGCCATGCGGATCCGACCAAGTCTGCAATCACTCTTCAAGGAACTGTTTACCACATCTCACAGGGAAGTCAGCAGCGGCGCTGTGGCTTTTGAAACAAACCTTACTGCGTGACGCTCTGTCTCTGTTGAAAGTAAATCTTGGGGTAACTGGATGGAAGGGCACCGTGTTGATGCAGTCAACTCCAAGTCACTTGAGAAGCATGTTTGAACAGATGAAGCGATGGGCTGGAGCACAAACGGCTCCCTTTTGCTTAGCCCAAAGTCAGAATGCCCTCAAGGTTTCTATCGATTTAAAAAGCGTCGCGGCCGAACAAGGTGACTGCTCTCACCTCGGACTCATGAAAGGACTTAACGGGATCTTTGTCTTTGGACAGAATCGGTTAAATTTGTGAACTCATCTCTCAAAGAGGGGCCACGCAGCAGTCAGGCAGCAACTCTTATTTTAATTTCCAACTAATACTTTGCACAAGGGTACAGACATCCGTGTTGGTAGTTGTATTACACAGCTGTGCTAAGCTACCCAAACATCTGGAATGCAACAATGCCGTACCATCGCGACTTCCATACAAGGTTTTAGCTGGAGGTCGAGGAGGTTTGAGCAGCATCCACATACAGCTGATATGTCCATGTGTTGAGTCATCTGGACAATCACCTGCATATAATCTTCAGTTTATCCAGGATTGTACTTGATGATACTGATAATGAGAATCGAACGGGACGGCTTTGTCTTTCTCCTGCTGCGTGTGTGTGAGTGTGTGCGTGGTGAGAGAAAATGCCACATATCCCAAGCACCCAACCATGTCTGTAAAAAAAAAAAAAAGGGGAAATTTTCATGCCGACAACATGCATGAGCACAGACAGAAGCTTGCGGTTACACAAACGCTGCAAGGCCAGGGGTGGAGGGTGGGGGTGACTTTCCTGTTTCCTGACTTGTCAGCCCTACGGTAGCCCAGAGGTCAAGAAGCTCTTCGTGAATGCCGCAACCACTGCCCACACGCTGTCCCTGCTGGTAAATATTTAATCAGTTCCTGAGATGCTCGACACCGAGCTGCACTGAACCGTCTCTGACCGATTCATACATTGCCCGGGAGGAGTGAGACGGAAAAAACACAAAAGATACAGTGCAAGATCTCAGAATACATTGATCACCTCCAGGTTTTAGATACAGTCCGCATCTACTTCATTCACATTTCCTTAAGAGCATTTCTGAAATGATAGGTCACAGGTTGGACCAATGCTGTTTGCTTCTCCTTGCGCCGCTTGCCCCCCTTGCGTTTAAGCGCAGTTTCCTTGTAACTGCCTCCGTTCCACTGTGCTCAGCTACTCGAAGCAGTAAAAGAAAAACATTATCCACACCTAGGGCTGCAAAAAAAAAAAACAAAAAAAAATGATGTCTCTAACGCTGACGGAAAATGAACTACCTCTGTCGTCCTACTTAGCAGGTAGGAAGTGCAACTGAGATATGAGACGACCGCAGAAAATCACACATACTGTATACAATTCCTTTTCGTGAACAACCATTATCATTTACTTTGCTTCTCCTTGGATTGACAACATGCATTGTAGAGACACACAACCATTCACCCACTCATTGACCTGTCATATAGAGACATACAACCATTCACTCTCTCATTCCACAAACTATTTTTCCCCATGTGGCCAAAATCTTCCTAGTCTCTTTTTCAGTGAAGTCCTTTGACAGAACACTAAAATTGCATTCTGGTTCCTGACTGACATTTAAAACCATATTTCACTTTTTCACTCCCATTCTAATCTGTTTCGTCTTCTCTGAACGGGAGAATATTACCGGAAGTAGCCATGCTATTGCACAAAACTGAAACAACTGGTATGGGTTTTTAGGGGATCCGTACCCTCCGCCACATAATGGCCGATTGCTTGCGAGACTACTTTACAATATACACAGGGTGATTATTATCATATACTTTTCTTGACCATATCATGCATATTTTTCCTCTTTTAGAGCAGCTTCCAGGTCCCTTTGTGGTATAAACTCATTAAAGGTCATGGAAGAAAGGTCTTGATCGACTTTTCCTTTTTTTGGGGGGTTACAGATTAAGTTAGATATGATGTTATTTACCAGCAGTGCAGCTCGGACAAATCTGTAATGTGGGATACATTACTCTCTTGAGACCGAGGCAGTTCTAATAATATATACCAATACATTTGTACAGGTACAAATCAGATTTCAGCAACGGTTCCCGTTTCACATGAATCTGATGTCCGGGTATGGCCCCTGCCCGGGGAACCTTTGGGCTGACGCCACAGTTGTCAGTTCCTGTAATTTCCCCGCCAAAATTATTGAACGCAATGAAGTTAGTTCAATGTTTCTACACATAAACCAATTTTCACACATGTGTGAGAGGCCGTTATCAAAAGCCCGGCGCTTATTGACAAGCAACAGACTGGTAATATCATCCCCCTGCAGCAAAACACGTCAAACCTCTCAGGTGGGAGGGCTGTCATGGCTGATCAGCAGATCTCCAGAGACCAGCTGTTATTCATGGAAAATGCACTTGAAATAGTTATTTCTTTTTTAAAGCTTTTATCTGTTTTATGAAATATTCACACAGAGAGACATGATAAATACGAAAAAAAACAAAAATGAAATAATTAATTTAGAAAAAAATATAAATATATATAAGAAAATAATTACATTTTACTTCAATTTGATTCAGTTATTCAAAAGGTTGTTATCATAATTCAGCAATGCTATTTAAAGTAACCTTCAGATGGCTCCTTCTGAAATATACATCTATTAAATATTATTTTTAAAAACTAATAAATGGATGATTGAATATCCTTGCTCCTGAAGCACAGTGAAATTTGTATTCATGCTGTACATCTAAAGGCTATTTTGACACGAAAACTCTGCCCTATTGTGCGCAACCACAGCCTGCCTTACTCATTCATTTTCCTCCAGAAATCCCAATATGTAACATAAATGACTTTAATAGGGAATTTGGTAACAATCCCGTGAAACGTCGCGAACTGCTGATGCCCCAGTGACTGCGATTATGCCTTCCTGGCAGTTTCTTTATTGACATTTTTTCCATGAATCAGACAAACAAAATAAAGGCAAAGGGTGGTTAAAAGGTAGAAGAGACTGCTGAGTCAGCTCCATGCCAGGATGCCTTTTCTACCACAGCCGCCCTTACTATTTGGTTAATGGCTTAGACAAAGAATGGCAGGGACAATAGTAGAACTACGAGCTGATGGTATGCTCTGTACACAATATGCAGAGCGAGAGAGGCTGGAAGAGAGAGGGGTTGTGAGACACGAGATGGCTTAACAGTATCATGATGTTTTTCGCAGAGTACAGAATAAACAATCGGGCACGTTATCTCACCACAGGTCCGAGCTCGTGTGCAACCCCGCACCCATTTCCATTCCTTCCATCGGGTCTGCCGGAGCCAAGTGGCACCGTTGGCTGGAGCAGATGCCATCAGGCGCTATCAGATTCCTACCATTTCCACAGCTACTCTGCATTGATTTTCGTCGCGCCTGGATACGACACAGGCACAGTGCCATAGCAGCCGTCGAAAGATCGATTACGATAACCAGGAACAGGCACCTGTTAAAAACTGACTACCTCCTTATATTAAACCCATCCCGTGACAAAATCTGAGGCAAATGGAATATCCCGCGGCAGTTCATCCGTTCATTCTCTGCACTGCTTTGGCTGCTGGGTGAGGGATGGGGGCCAGTGGAGCACATATTTAGACCTTCAATTAACCTAATGCATGGTTTTGGACTTCAAGACGGAAACCGGGGCGCCTGGAGAAAACCCATGCCGGCACGAGATCATGCAAACTCTGCATAATGCTAAGCTTTCATCTCAAGTCGTAGACTTCAAACTGAGATTCGGAAGGAAACCTTAAGTCTTACTGGATTCTTACTGGAGTCACGGTGCGCTCCCGTCATTAAATGAAAGGTGGTAATTTTACGGTCTTAGAGCAGTCTTAGATCAGTCTTTTCCTGGTTTTAGGCTGACGACAATATCAAACTTATCACAAGTCTTTAAGGGTTTAGGGTGACGTAACACAATCAACAACCAATAGATGAGCTCCAACAAATCCATAATTAGGAAATCTGGTAGACAAACAATCCCGGGAGCGGATTGTAAAAAGTAGAGACGGTATTTGTTGGCCGTATGGATGAACAGGAACGGTGAAGATCGTCCCGATCAGTATGGAGCTTCAAGAAAGAGGAGCGGATGGTGGAGCTGTGGGCAGAACAGCCCGGCTTGGATGATGTTAACTCTCCAACTTATCACGGCCAAGCAGAGAAGGAAAAGCGGTGGACTGAAATAGCAGAGGCTCTGGAAATACCTGCTGAAAACATTGCATGTTGGGAAAAGAAATCAACTAAAAGAATTTAGTTGAGGTTTTCCATGAGTCTTTTCCAAATCTTTTCAGTCTTTCGATGTAAGATACACCACCTGTAAAATCTCAGTCTCAGCATAGTCTGAGACGAGGCTGAGACTTAAAATTCAAAAAACTAGTCTTGAAGTGTGAGATGACAGTTTTACACGTCTTTTCCAAATCTTTTCAAAGTCTTGAGATGTACGGATGGCATGAGGAGGGTCGAGTCGCTCAGATTTTTCGAGGAACTTTCATGCTGTGAGTGCCAATCTCTGTATCCGGCCCTTACTCTGCACCACTAATGATAAAACTGATTCATCCATCACATTACCCAAGACCTGTGAAATGGATTAAATGCATTATAAGAGAGGCAGACTCTCAATGTCATTAGATAAAAAAAACTATGACAGTCCATTCTGCAAATCATCTCGGAATGAACGAAAGAGTGCACTAATGTGTTTGGATCTTAAAGAGAGAGACAGGCAACATGCTTGTATCGCCATAGGCAACCGTGGACTGTCCTCAGAAATGATATAGTAGTGAACCAGAAGAGCTATATATAGTCATTAAGATGTTCTCGGGTTTTGCATTGAACCTGTTGCATGTTTGTGAACTCCCAGCCTGAGCACCTCTTAAGAAATATCATTATCCACATTGCTTTTATACATTTATTTATTGGATTTTTGTGGCTGTGCTACCTACCTCTACACAAACTGAACACAGGGCAAGAGTGCCAACTTAATTAACTGGAGCCCCTTGTCCTCCAACCCCCGCTAAAAAGCCCTTCAGCTCTCCTTCAGCGTCAAAGGAATTTTTTTCTGAGCGGAAAGAAATGTTCCTCTGTTAGAACTGCTCTTCAGACTCAGACGAGACAAACAAAACAACACAAAACAAAGCCGCAAAAGCGGAAGAACATTTCCTTCTCTTCTGCTACACAGCTGAGGAATAATAGGAAATCAGATCAGGGTTCAGGACAGTAATGCACTGTGTTCAGTCAAGACTCGAGCATCCAGACTGACTTTGGCGTCTTTACATGCAAGCGTTTGTCCATTTGCAAAATGACACGCAGGCAGGTGAGTCAACGCGATGCGACTGAAGCCCGATTATGTTAGATCGGTAGCTGCACGCCGCTTTAACGACATAATATTCAACTCTATTGCCGCCGAATTCTCCCTGCGGGCGGCCAATTCACACGCTGATTGAATAAATCATGCACGCTTTCGGCCTTCTGGCACTGGCCCTTGTGCACACGTACGATCAGGGCTTTTGTGTGCAGCTGGAGTGTGTTTTCTGGAGAAATTTTAAAAAAATACCTTGACAGCAGATGTGACTCCATCCTCGGCGGTGCTCTGTCCATTCTGTCAAGAGAACAGACGTGAAAAACAGTCAGTGAATGTGAGAAAACACATGCTCCCTATGTGTTTGAATGTGTATAAGGGTAGGGGGGCGTCGGAGGGTGAGACTGAAGCAAGACTGCGTGGGCGGCAACAGACCGAAGCATCCAGTGCATTGTTCCTTCGCTGGCAGACCTATTAATCTGGGGTTGACATACAAATGCGTCTCCTTCCCTTCATCTGCCATCCAACGTGCAGGAGGGAAGGGGTCTTGAAAAGGGCAAATTATTGCTATTTGTAATACAATAGGTGTGTTTCAGAGTGTATCCCGCACAGAACACACATCTGAGTTTGTGCCAAAGCCAGGGAAAAACAAGGAGCATGGCATGGATTGGATTTTTTTTTTTTTTTTTTTTAAATACCCATTAAATTGTTTGTTACGGTACCGGCCGTGATGTCAAGTCATATTCAGATTTCCCGTCAATGCTCACTCTGAACACAGAGAGAGAACCGAGTAAAAATACATCTAGGATTGCTGACTCATGACATCAACACACTCTGAAGATCCAGCAATGCCCTCTTTGCAGAACAACATCCATTTGTGTCACATTTATGCCAAAAACATGAAAATAGTTCAAATAGGATTCACAGCTCAAACAACATACAAGACTCACTGACTGCAGGGATCAGGTCGTTATAATTTGTCACGGGATTATTGAGGTAATTTATTTTTGAGGGAACTTCCAGACAGACCATCAGATGTTTTTTGATTATTTGGAACTTTTTTTTCCCCCCAAAGAAGTTCAAATAGATTAGCTAATTTCCTGATGATTGAATGTTGCTGTGTTTGCTTTTCATGGTTTCGAAGGAGGACCACAAACCCGGGCAGGGCTGACTTTCTTCTCAATCATGGAAGTGGCAGCAGAAAAAAAAAAAAGATATGATGCAATTCATTCATTCATTCATTTATTGATTCATTCATTATCGCCACACCTTATCCTGCAGTCAGGGTTGTCTTGGGTGGGTCGGGAGCTGATCCTAGCTTGGGCAAGAGGCGCGGTACACCCTGAATACGTCGCCAGTTGATAACAGGCCCACATAAAGAGACATGCAACCATTCACTCTCTCATTCGCATGTCCGGACAATACAGGGTTTTTCAATTCACGACTTTTTGGAGTGTAAGAGGAACCTAGAGAATGCGGAGACTCCACACAGAGAGGCAACCTGGCGGAATTCAACCTGGGACCTTCTTGCTGCGAGGCAGGAGCGCTAACCACAGGACCAGAGTGCCAGCCAAAATGTAATTTGTTTTTAACCAGCCATCTAGTTAAAAGCTATTGCCAATGTTGACATATCCTCATATTCATCCAAACACAGGCCAAACCAAGAGTTTTAAACACCAAAATACTCTCTCTCTGAGAGGATTCGTCACAAACTAAAGTGCAGAAAGTTAGTAAAGCTTATATATGTAACATACTTTTTATGGATACGGTCCTAAAATGCTTGCCAAAATCAAGACACATGAGAGAGAAAATAAAATAAAAGCATTGTCCCATCTGTTAAAACATAATTTATATCTGCGTTAGAAAGTATTTGTAGGAGTCGAGAGCGCACTGAGATGCCACTGGGGAAAATAACTCTCACCTCTGGCTTTAGAAATGAGTTTCAGAGAAAGACCATAAGAATCGATCCCATGGCCTATGAGCCCACTTTCATGTGAAGGATAGGAGGAGGTCGGCGAGCAGACAGGAGTAAGAATGACCTTTTTTAAAATGGATCTAAAAAAAATGTAACCAAATGAGGCAGGGGGACAAAATCTGCTTCCAGTTTCAATCCGGCAGCTTCGTTTTTGACGGGTCAGAAACAACATTGTGAAAATTTGCAGAAGATCAACTTGGCCTGCTGCTACTTGGTTCCAGTTCTCCTTTGCCAAAGCCGGGGGGGGGGGGGGGGGGGGGTGGTGTGGACACCGACCACAATCTCACAGCCCACCCTGCGTTTGGCAATGTGGCGGCGGGCCTCTCATCTACTCA
>CAAKHD010004263.1:0-10004 GCA_901007705.1 Fistularia tabacaria
CACGCCTTTCTGTTTTATTCGTCTTTCGCTTTTTTTCCTCCCACCAGAATGTCACGTTGCGCCGTGTGCCCTCATCTGCTCGCTTCTACCCCGGACTCTTCAGGCGCGATTGTTTGTTTGACAATAGATCCAGCGTCGGGGGGTGGGGGGGAGGGTTAGCCGCTAGCGCCTGGTCGCCATTTGCGCCCTGCAATCCGACGGGCAGTCGAAAATGCATAATTCAAAGAATGCATTCTATCAAGCAGGGTCAGGTGCTTTGGATTGTTGGCAAACTTTTTCATTTACTGACATTTGACTGCCCGATTGTCTTTTACACTCATTGTAACTGGAGCAAAACAAAGCCTTTATAGATTTGAACTTTTCAGATGAGTTGGACTCCAAATGAGAGCAGGCCAAGTGGAATGGTGAGGTGGAGAGAACAAATGGGAGAAGATGATGGAGGATTTTAAGTACTTTGGGTCAACTGTCGGGAACGAGGGAGAGCGGGGAGAGAAAACGGGGAAAATGCGTTCAAGCGGGTTTGAATGGGTGGAGAAAAGGGTGATCAGAGTGTCAGCCTGAATGGAAGGAGGGAGGCCATGCTGTCTAGATTGGAAGCATCGAGGAAGAGACGGGAAGCAGAGAGGATGGACAGGATCAGGGATGAGTCAGTCAGAGGGACAGCGCATGTTTAGATGTTCTGGTGATCAAGTCAAACTGAAATGGACAGAGGAGGGACGGCGAAGATTTGGGTAGAAGGACGCCGGAGTTGGAGGCCTGGAAAGAGGGAAGGGACACAGAGAATAGGGTTTGGTGGAGGGAGATGATTGGCTGCAGAGACCCCTGAAGGGAGCAGCCCAGAGAAGATACGTCAGCCTCAGGCTGTACTTGGCCTCCCTTGCAATGGTCTTCTCTGTCCAAACACAGTCATACAATTATTTTAGGGTGCGAAAAATCAATTCCAATAATAATATCAGTTCAATAACGCAAGCATCTGATGGCGTCACGTCATTCTAATGCCAGATGAAGTCTGTTTCCAATGGATGCGGTCTTTAATTAGAAACAATCTGTCCCAAAATAGAAAAAAAATGCGTATATTTTTGGTGAAATATCGGCCCCAGTGCTCGGCGGAGGCGACGTTGATTGCGGAACCCTGGAGCTGAGCGGTCGTTTCCCCCAACCTCTGATTGATGCCGCCACTGGAGAGGCCCAGGCGGCCGCTGGAAATCGCCATAAATCCCGGGGGGGGCCCCGGCTTTATCGTTAAGCTCGGTCACCTGGGAAATCAAATTAGCCACGTCCCATGTTTGGGAGCGGCCGCGCAACGCAAAGAATTCACAATTTCGCCGCGGGTGATAAATGAGCAAAGAAATAGAATTCAAATGAATGCTTCTACGTGCTTTTTTTTTGTTGTTTTTTGTTGTTTTTTTGTTGGTTTTTTTACGGAACAGCATTTGCTTATACAATCTACCATTGTGTAATGATAATTAAAGTCATTGCGTGCGCGTTGTGCAGGCACTTTCCTCCGGTCGTCAGCACATAAAGCCAGTGTGTAAGCACTGTCTCAGCTCTGCTGCACTCACTGGAGGGCCCGTGGCAGGGAGATGACTAATGACCGGGCCTTTTTCAAAATGTTTCCCCCTTGCCTGTATATATAGCACGGGCCCGGCGGTTTGTCCAGGGCGAAGGGTGGCTGTCGCTGCGGCCTCGCCGACCGGAGAAACGACGACTATTCTTAAACGTAAAATGAACACGTTACCGCACTTTATCATCTCTGACTTCGCCCCCGTCGCTAATTCCTGAGCGCGCCCCTCCTCGGGCCGGGTTCGAGCGGGAATGCGAGGCGAAATAGATGGCTGACCGTCATCTCCCCGCATAGGTATGTTTCCATAAAGCCCTTTGTGTGTATGTGTGCATACAAGTGTTGAACCAGCCCTGTCTCTCGGTATCCTCTCACTCTCAGGCATATGTTTCTGATTACCGCCCCTGCATTCCTTTCCCTCTCCGCGATTGGCCGCCGCAGTGTCACGTCTCCCCGCGAGCGGCCGGTAATCGTGCGGTATCCCATGAAGCCGCGGCGCGCGGAAAAACCGCGGCGAAACCTTCCATGCCCCGTCCGTCGTTGCGTCTTACTCGGCTGTCGGAGGATGCGCCACCGTTAACAGATGGTAATGTAATAAGATGGCCTCCTGACCCGGGGAGTAGCTGCCTCGCAACCTGGCTCTTCATCGCGGAAGAAATGTTAAGTGCGTCTTGGACAGCTTGTCAACAAACACGTCGGGGAAGCCAATAAGCGGCGCGAGCTGCGGGTTGTTTTAACCCCGCCGGGGCAGAAAGCATTCATCTTGGTCCGGACGGAGACAATGATGAGGTGTCGGTCGCCGGGTTCCCCTCAACTACCGAGCTGCGCTGCGGTCGCCCCGCTTCTGGCTGCGTCTGCGAGTGCCGCCGCCGTGGCACAATCAAAATGCTAACACGAGACGCTCCATCGACGTCCTTGCTTGCGACGAGACGGTCCGCCTTTCCCGATCCCGGCGGCGACGGGATCCGTCTCTACGTTGATCGGGAGCCGCATTGCATCGACTCCGCTAGCTCGCCATGGCAACCGTGGTAGGGAGCCGCCGCGGGAGTGATGAAGTCATCTGCCCTGTCAGACAACGTTTTGCATGCGGGCCGCGAATTTTCAGCTGACTCGTTTCATCTCCGCTGCTTATGCTGCACGCGCCGGCGCCGAAACGCCGAGATGTGGGAAATTTTTGGATTGACGGGCTCAGCGGACGGCCCGGCGGGACGATAACGACACGCTCGTTTGCCAAAAAGACGTCAGCCATTCATCCGGATGTGAAGGACCCTTTTGTTTTTATTGTCTGGATTAGGAGATAAAGACTTACTCAACAGCTGCCGAGATGGGAAACTCGGTTGCCGAGTAACAGACGTGAACGTTGACACCGTGTCGTAATTATGGATTCCCCTATATATCGATAGACGGCAGGATCAATTGCGTTTTTTTCCCCCTGTGATGTCCCTGGAGATTTATGTTGTTGGATTTATAGATTATGATGTTTGGAATTGTTTCGTGTTTTTTCACGACGGAAACCAAAGCTTCCAGGGGCTCCGGTGCATCAGCAGTTTTGTGTGTGTATTTGTGTGTGTGTGTGTGTGTGTGTGTGTGTGTGTGTGTGTGTGCGTGCGTACTCATAGCAGTCAAAGCACCCCCCCCCACACACACACACACACGCACACAATCACTCACACACCTCTCCTATATTTTCTTTGAGCTTCGGCCATTTTGTTTTTACCGCCCAGGAGTTGCCCGGTCCCCGGAGTTCCGTTAGCCTTGAGTGGGGTGTGTGTGTGTGTGTTTGTGTGTGTGTGTGTGTGTGTGTGTGTGTGTGTGGTGGAGAGAATAGACCCTGCAGGAACTGTAACGCACAAGATTGACAGAGGGACATTGTTCGGACGGGTCTCCTTGGTGTTTGAGCGAGATCGTTTCTTTTCTCTCTTTTCATGAAGATCCATCTGCGACGCATCTGAGGTGCAACAGAGAGCTTCTGTCGGCGATCGTCTGGTGGCCACGATCCCGGCGAGTCACACACAGACCTGTTGAGACTTTGTTGTTTTTTGAAGTATGACTCCCCAAAGAATTATGGAAGTGCTTTCTTGTACATTCATTTATTTCGGGCCGGCACAATGGTGAGCGCTTCTATTCAAGGCCTTTGTCTGAGGACTTTGTCTGTTCTTCCACTGTCTGAGTCGGTTTTTCCTCCAGGTTCTCGGGTTTCCTCCCGCAATGCGAAAGCACGCAGGAGACCCTAAATTGCTCAGAACCGAGACAACGGTGAACGGATGTGTGTCGTTATATTGTGGCGAGGAGTCTGAGGTCGACCTGTGATCGAGCGGCGACCGGTCCGGGGCGAGCGTGGTTGCAGCGGGTATGGGCTCCGGAACCCCCATGACCCCGAGAGCGGGATGAGCGTTATCGATCATGAATGAGTGAAATGAATTGAATATTTCTACTCATTTATCAGCACTGAAATCAAAATGAAGCCTTTTAGAACAGTCACATTTTTCTCTAAGGCGGCGGCGGCGGGCGAAGGAAAGGTTGCAATTTCTGGAACCAGTGAGGCTCATCGAAAAAAGTGGACCGTCTCATCGGTAAATCTGGAGATGTTTCCGTTGCTCGTCAAGAACCATCTTAGCTCCTACTCCGAGGGAGGGTCCTTTTTACGGCTGCGCAGGAAGTCATCTGACATAGGTGCTCGGTGACTGCGAGAACTCGTAAGTCATACCCATGACTACTCGTGCGGACTGCGGAGGTCACTGGTCAGCTCTTTTCTTGTGACAAAATGGCCAAAACCAGCAGGTTACGTTCCAATCTCTCCCGGCTTCATTCCATGTCGTTCCTGTCGTCGTCGTCGTCTTCTTCTTCTTCACAGTGGTTTGCTTTTTTTGAACGTGGCGCTGAAGCTACACGTCACCGTCGCAAAAGTCTTGAGTCACAGCGATCTTTCCCGCCGGCCCTGAAGGCAAAACCTAAAGCTGAAAGCAGGGGAGTTCCTGGAGCGAAATTCAAGCTGGACATTTCTGAAACTCAACCGTCCCAAAACGGGCGGATTTATGAAGTATACAATTAACTCCTCAACGAAAAGGTGACTCGTACCGACGGTGCAGTCGGATGCACATAAATCGTCAGGATGCACTCACCGCTTTCTCTACGTCCTACTTTAACCTCTTAAGTATGCTTCGAAATACGCCCTGCAATATTGATGATAATTGCCTTTCCAATGAAAAATCATAAGGCTCGCAGCAGAGTTTGTGGACGGATATTGCTATTAAATTAGTCCTGAGAGGAGAAAGTGATATCGGCTTGTGAGAGATGAATCAATTAATTCGTGTCGGCTGCTGGTCCCCATCGTCCGGCCGGTAGGTGGAGGAAATGACATCATGATATTTATTTTTTCTGAGAGGAATCTCACATGAAGTGAGATCATTTGAGGACTAATTCCAGGGAGAGGGATTTTAGCTCATACGGCGTGAACCCCCTTTTTTATTTATTGCTGAAGAAAAAGAAAAGGATAGTGAGCTTCGCTGTCCATAAAGAATGATACCCCGCACTGCCGGGGCTTCCTGCCAAAGTCCACGGTCACATTATATCCCATAATTCATAGAGTTCTCCTTCTTTGAAGTGGCGCCACCTGTTTTCTTCACAAGTCGTTTTCCGCCCTCAAAAGAGCCTCTCCTCCCCCGCGAAGACTTCAGCTCAAGTGTCCCGTCTCATCCCCCGCCGTCTGAACGGACATTGGGGAATCAAAGGGAAAGCGGCCGCCATGTTTGCGTGCGCCGCCGCCGCCGCCGCCGACCCGGCCTGGAATTGCGAAGAAAAGCAAGTTAAAGATCGGAGAAAAGCGAAAAGATGATTTTCTTTTGAATCCCTGCGCTGGCGCGTCCGCTTTCAAAGTCCCTTGCAACGTCATCCGTTTGCATGACTCAAATATTGCCGGGACTTCCGTCTGCTCATTAGCAGCGGCGGTTTGGTCGGTAACCGCTCGAGAAGCCGAGAATAATTGCTCACCAAAATGTCACGGTGAGCTGCCGCCGAAACCGAACGAGCAAAGTAACCCATGGCTCGTTCCGGTGTTTTAATAATCCGATATCAAACTTAGTCCCGACGTGCTACACGATGCGTTGAGCAGTCTTGCGGGTCACTGACACTTCATAGAGACTTCACTCCCCTGCATGAGGGGAGGGGGATTGTCACTTGGAAGACCAGGATTCCCTCCGTTGGCGCTTCAATAGGGCTCAAGTGTCCTTGGGTAAGACACTAACCCTCCCCAGTTGCCCATGATTATCTGGCTTCGAGCCTAGCATGCCGGCACCGCCACCATGGTTTTGAGAATGGGTGAATGTTATTCCAGCGTAAAGCGCCTTGTAAGTGGAGACCATTTGCACAGAATAAGGACTCGTGTACGCTCAACGTTAAATATGCATTCATAGGTTTTTCGAGGGGAGCTCGCCGATGTGCAGCTGGGCGCAGCAAATCGAGCAGTACCGCCAAGAGGAGGGTGGGGGCGATGTTGCACAGTTTGCTCCAATGCGACCAGCCAAAGGACCAGAGAAGATCAACCCATGCATGTGGGGAAATGAATTCCCAGTTTGTATACCGCTATGTTTTTGAAGGCCGCGCAGACCGCTGCCGTCTCCTGCGCGGCCTCTTTTCGCGTCTCTTTCTGTTTTCTGACATGGAACGCAGAGCTTTAGTCGACTTGGAACTCTGCGCTACCCTCGGGGTGTTTAACGACCGCGGCGGCGTGAAGTGCAGTACACGGGCAGTGACGTTTGAGAAGGTCTGACAGTGACGTACCTGTTTGCGTACGTAACCTTAGCATGAATAGGCCTTAAAGAGAAGGAAATGGTTTACAGTGGGTTGGCGCTGTGCCCAGGAGACTTGGAGGACTTGTGATTGGCTGATCTGTGTTTCACCCACAACAAAACCCGGAAGTAATAAAGGGACTCCGAAGTACCTCTTTGGGGCCCAGTGCAGTTTGCACATACTTGCATGGTACATATACAGTAGTTTTTATTTCTCCTCTCAGCGTGGTGTTTGAGTCTCTCGGGATTCTGGTGAATATTTTCAAACCGCGGACGGATAAAACTCTAACGTCTGCTTTCGCCGCCA
The DNA here is from genome assembly GCA_901007705.1 of Fistularia tabacaria. Classification (NCBI taxonomy): domain Eukaryota; kingdom Metazoa; phylum Chordata; class Actinopteri; order Syngnathiformes; family Fistulariidae; genus Fistularia; species Fistularia tabacaria. The sequence goes on from CAAKHD010004263.1 coordinate 6,656, forward strand.
TCGGGGGAGGGGGGGGGGGTTATAGCCTTCAATGTCGAGTCCCTCCGACAGCGTCAGTATCCCTTTTCAAGGACTGGCCTTTGGGATCGCCTTTCCAGGGCCATTTCTTGTTGGACTGGATCAACAGACAAACAGAAAGTCGGGAAAAAGAAAAACAAACTCGGCTTTTCTCGGCTCTCCCCGCCTATGAAGTCCGAAATGGCCAGGCGCCATCGCATCTCAAAGAACTCTCAGAACCCTACCACCCAGTCAGATCCCTACCCTCCGAGGATGCGGGGGCTACTTGTGGCCCCTCGAGTCTCTACGGGAGCATTCACTTATCGAGTTCCTCTTTTGTGGAACCGTCTTCTAATCTCCATCTGCAGGGGCGGACGCCCTCTCTTTGTTTGAGAATAGACTTCAAACCTTTCATTTTTAGAAAATGTGTAATTAGCGCTCAGCTAGCCCCTAGTTGTGCTGCCCTGGCTCAATCTGCTGAGGGGGTTTGCCATGATGCATTTCATTCAGTGCTCCGATTCTTCCTATCCCGCCTGCGCTAAAGTTCCTTCACCAGTGCATGATGGTAGCCTGGCATTTTCTCCAGAGTCTCCGGGCTCTCCCATTTGCCAGTTTGTGAGGGGGCGGGGCCTAAACTACTGCAGCCATTGTTATTTCTGTTATGAAATTGAAGGCTGTTAGCGTATCAATTCAGCCGTTACCATGTAACTGTTAGCGCGACAGTCATTAGTAGTAAGAGATCATTTGTTTTTCCGCCCCAGCCGGTCGAGGCAGAAGGCCGCCCACACCGAGCCGGGATCCGTCCACGGTTTCCCGAGTGTTTCTTTGCTGCTGTCGTCAAAAGCATGCTCAGGCGGGGCGGTTGGGCGTCTGTGAATCATCTGAAAGAGCGCCGTCCAGACCTGCTCTACACAGAAAGCGTCGTCAGACAACTGTGTCGTGATTTGGCGCCAATTAGATAAAATCTGACTGGACTGGACTTGCACCAACTCGTAACCACATGGTGGTGACCCTTACGCCCGACCAGCTGGGACCGCGCAGCTTCTACGGCCAACAGCAAAGTTAATCAAATGCCAAATCACACGGGGATTTTCAGGAGTTAATGCCGCGCCGAATTCAAAATATGCAAATGAGAAATATTAGATACAATAATCGTCAGGAGATCGTGTTCCCCCGTGGGACGCCGGATCAGAGTGTTACCCTCGAGTGCGTTTTCAGATTTCCGATCGCTGCAGCGGGACTCTGACAGCCTGCTCCGAGACAGTTCCAGGGCTGATTTGGCCGTGAAAACTTAAGTAGCTACACTTCTTCTGCGGTTTTTGGCTCTCAAAGACGAATCCTCGAATGAGAGAGGGAGAAGAAAAGGGGAAAAAAAAGAGTTTGCTCAGTTCATTGTTCTGTTCTCTGAGTCACTTGTGCTGAAATGTCCCCTCCGCAGCACGACGCCGCCACCTCGGCGGGGGTGCTATTAGACAGGTAATGAGCTGAGCCCAGTTTTCACCTGACAGGGAGCTTTGTTTGACGGTTGAGAGGTCAGAGGATCATAATATCAGAATAAAAGGCTCTTCGCGCTGAGAATCGCTCACCGGCCTCGACGAGACTGCGGGCCCGGATTCCGCCGGCACTTCTTTGACGACCCCGGGGATCTGCAGTGCTGGTCGCCGGGGTCAGAGGTCACCGCTCCCCTCACTCTCACGTTTCCCTTTGTCTCTTTTATTTTGTCATAAAAGGTATCATCTCGTAAATGCCTGGCGGGACTTTCTTAGATGTTCAGAAAGCAACAACATCTACACATTTTTAAAGGTTCCGATATTTGTCATTATTCTGCTGTGTGAGATAAACATAAATATATATGTATCATTTTTAACAACCCAAAGATGAACACAAGTGTGACTACACTTATACACAAAGAACAACATCAACCACAATAAAAATAGTAATTCATATTAATTTTATATTTATTACTATTATTACCATTGGTTTACTGGTGTTGTTGCTATAACAGTTATTCAATTTATTGTTACTATTACTGTTATTAATTTTGTTGTTTCTAATGCAGGTATGCTTCATTGTTCTTGAAAAACCATAATAACTAGCAATTTAAAATAGGATTATCTTTGTTACAATTATCAGTGGTTCATTATTGTTGTAGTTATTAGTATTATTATTATTATTGATGATAATAATAATGATGATAATAATGCTATCACATCTATAATTTTTATGATTATTATTAATTTATGCTTAATTGGTCTTGAAAATATTGTATTATATATTATAATACAAAGTAAAACTGAGCCATGGAACTTATTTTTCATTTCTATTTCTATGGTTTCAATTTCTCCATATGACATGTAAATTAGAGAGCGAACCGTCATATGTCTCTTTATGTGGCCCTGTGATAGAATAGCGTCCGGCTCAGGGTGACCTTGACTGCAGGATAAGCGCCCCAGATAGTGAATAATAAATAGATGTCTGCAAAGCGGTGGTACATGTTGCCGCTTGCTTACCTGCCAGGTGTTGCTTCACCACACCTGGCAGCGTCTCAGCAGCCGCGCATCCGTCACTTTCAGGGAACGACCAGACGGTGAACGCGCAGCTGCAGCGGTACCGCTTCCCGCCGTCCGCGAGAACAATGTGTGTGCCGGTGCAGAAACACCCCCGGAAGGTGTCCACGGCGACGCCTAAATTCAGCCGTAGCTTGGTAACCGTGAGCTCCACCGCCACGCTTCAGCGGCGCCTCCCGGCACCGCAGGTGGCGCCGCCTCCATCGTGTCGGCGACCCAAACCCGCTACCAGCCAAATTGTCCGCACGTAAAGCCTTATTCCAAATACGTTTGCTCTGGGTAACCCCCGCTTTTATTACTGTGCACCCAGCGTGAATGAAAATAATGATGTGTTCATGCTAATGTGTTTTAAAGTACCACGGGCGGAGGGGCCCGCGCTGCACCTTTCCCACACTTGTTTCTTATGCTCGCTTCTTATTATGCTTACTCAGAGACCACATACAACCCCCCGCCATCCCCTGCCTCTCCCCCAGGAGTGATGAGAATTCAATTTAATTACTAAAAGCCAAGAGACCGTGAAGACCGAGACCACCAGAAGACATGTGCATACGCTGTGTAATGTGTGTGAGCGTGCATTTCAGAGCAAAAGGTTCAGCAAGTGTGGTCAAAGTGTTCTTTGACTACTCAAGTGTATTTTTCATTTGAATCAGGCGGAATCTGTCAGTCCCTGAACGTGCGTGTGTGTATGTGTGTATATGTGTGTGTGTGTGTGTGTGTGTGTGTGTGTGTGTGTGTGTGTGTGTGTGTGTGTGTGTGTGTGTGTGTGTGTGTGTGTGTGTGTGTGT
>CAAKHD010004264.1:8339-20821 GCA_901007705.1 Fistularia tabacaria
TACAAGAAATTTGCAAGACCGCAAAGAAGAACCGGGGATGTTTGAGGGGCCCTAAGCTGGAACATCCCCCTTCAAAACACACTGGATTTCTGTAAAATTTTTTGAAAAAAAAAAAAAAAAAAAAAAAAAGGTGAAAATGCAGGTTTGTGCGTGTGTGTGTGAGAACCTGAGGTCTGCGGGAGCAGGTTCGACACCAGTCACATGATGTGGATTTCCGCTTTGACACTGTTTTCTCAGCTGCTCAGCAGGAGGAGGGCCACAGAGAACGCAGAGGAGCTGCTGCTGCTGCTGCAGGGTGTGATGCTGCGATGAGGGATTCTCTTACCATGCAGTCCATCATGAATTTCGGAGGGTTTATTCGCCAGGCCAGCCAAGACAACGACATCGCGGACAACACTTTGAGGAAGAAAAGCTCCCTGTGGTGCAGTCACTCGCTGAGGTCAACCGGTGGTCAGCAACGTCGCACTGCACAGCACAAAGAATGCAAGGTGAGACATCACTCAGGGTCGCATTCAATCTAATGTCGCGTAACACTAGAACAGTTTATTTGTATGCAGCACAGAATTTATCTAAATGTTTAAGATTTGTTACAGCAAAGCAGCGCAATGATTTTCTGGCAATCACAAGCACATAGTAGCAGGATCTTGTATTTGGCCAAAAGCCTATTAACAGTTTTTAATCTTTAAAGTTATGCAACCGAACAGGGTCAACTTTTTTCTCACACTTAGCCCCTGCTAATATTGCTGTGTGGGTGTGTGTGTGTGTGTGTGTGTGTGTGTGTGTGTGTGTGTGTGTGTCAGATTGTCATATTCTAAAGAAAAATTGGCACGTCTTGTTTTACAGCCCCAACAAACCCGGACCAATGTGCTGATTGATTTCTCTGACCCACAAAGGTAAGAGAAGGTATAAGAGTGATCCAGGAATATTACATGTATGTTATTTTTAGTTTAGTTGAAGCCTTTTTTGGATACATTAAATGCATCATATTTGTATATACTTATCTATATGCAACATAATACATAGTACAAATTATATTCATGTATGTTTTTGCATGTCTTTCCACAGGAGCGCAGTTTTACTGGAGAAGCAAGACAATGAAGCGTTCGGGTTTGAAATTCAGGTTGGCGAGGCACTTTTTTATTCACATCCGATTCAAGATTTAGAGTGTTTATTGTCTGGAAATGTGTTTCCCTGCACATTGAAATCCTTATTTTGTTGTCCACTGTGAAGCCATATTGGTAGCAAAGCAAAACGATGATAATAATAATGATAATAATGATGATGATGATGATGATGATAATATTAATAAGCAGAATATTGCAAAGAGGTGAAAACAGTGCAGAGAAAATGTGGTATTGGAGTATTAACAGGATTATGTTCTGTTTTTATAGAATATACGTCCACTCCCGATTTGAGTGTGTGCTTTCTTTGTGGAAATGCACTTTTACGACAAAGGTGTCTCCTCTTTTACAGACATATGGCCTGCAGCTTAGGAGCAGCTCTGCGGTTGAGCTGTGCACATTTGTGTCCAGGGTGCAGGAGAATGGTGCTGCAGAAGGGGCTGGTCTGACCGCAGGTGAGCAGCTCATATTCTTCTCAAAACGCACGCAGGAAGTCCCCAGACGTCATTTCACCTCACTCAGACACAGACGTAGAGCTAACTATGTCACGTGCACACAGAGCATGCAAAGCCAGCAGTTGATCTGGAACTGATTCTTTCTTTTGCACCACAGGAGACGTTATCATAACTATCAATGGGGCCAGCATTGAGGGCCTCTCTCACCAGCACGTCCTCAATCTGATAAGAGACTCAACAAATAAGTTGAAGTAAGTTGCAGGAACCCTGTGATTGCCGTGGTTATGCCATCCGTCACAATGTCAAAGAAACCGTATGTGCAACGGAGGTGAAAGTTTGTGTTCTGGTTCAGGATGGAGACTGTGTGTGGGAACGTAGTGAAGTGGATAGAGCTGGAGAACAGGATGAATACACTTAAGGTGAGAGTCTGGTCTACAGTATGTTGCATCTTTAAACATATATAAAAAACAATAAAGAACACACATATATATATATATATATATGTATGTATGTATGTATGTATGTATGTATGTATGTATGTATGTATGTATGTATATATATGTATGTATGTATGTATATATATATGTATATATATGTATGTATGTAGGTATGTATGTATGTATATATATATGTATATGTGTATATGTATATATGTATATGTATGCACATAATAATACCAATAATTTTTTTCAGCAAATAATTTCAAATAACACAAAAGTCCAAAGCATATTCAATGCAATTCATTATGATATGAACCTGTAAATGTCAACACTGACAAAGGAATGTTGGCTACATCTTTATATGTAGAGGTAGCTCATGATAATTATAATAAATAACCTATAGGTAAAAAGATTGCAAGTTAAAGCCATTGTTCAAACAACAATGGCAGGATAAGACTTTCAACTAGTGCTTTCCTCATCTCAGAATCAGTTGTTTCTTTTCTATAATTGAGGACGTGCACTATAGAGAAAGGTCTGAAACTGAAACACTTTGACTGTCTGTGAATCTAAATGCGATGCTTTGTGCCCATAGCGATCACTGAATGAGAACGTGATGGAGCTTCAAGCGCTTACGTTACAGGAACAGCGCCTGCTGCGAGGTGAGACCTCACCTCACACCAAATCGCTTCCTTTCTCACAGCCTTCTCACGAAAATCCGGGTGCTTCTAATACATTGAGCATGAGTGATGTAAAACCTGATTTAAGATAGATGGAGTTCCCCTGAAAGGGAGCTGAGACGCTTCTGACGAAGTTGCTTCCTTACTGTTACTGCTTCTGATCCTGCTTTGATACGTTTCCAGGTCACCTAAATGACGGCGGCCCCAACTTCCCGTCAGACTCATCGGAAATTCTGAGCTCCCCAAAGAGCCGCCTCGGCCGGCGTTTCTCAAGCGGCAGCAGTTTCAGGAGTATGATGACTGACGACAGCGATCTGGGGAGCGTGTTCGGGGACCTCAACTCACCGGCCCCCTGCAGCAACACCATCACTGATGAAAACAACTGCTTCTTCTCCAGAGAGCCTCACACGAGTGGCGGCTCCAGGAGCAGGCTCTCATCCTGCTCCAGTCACAGTCGTCATAAGTTAAGCTCCAGCAGCTCCAGTGCAGCAGGCAGCAGCAGCCCCATTTCTCCTCCCTGGGACGTAACCAGGATCTCCTCCTTGTTCGGGACCCTGCCCAGAAAAGCCAGGCGGCCCAGTGTCCGAAAACACATCCTCAAGTTGCTCCCTGGACTCCAGCGATCGGTCGAAGAGGGGGAAACGGAAGCAGAATCCCAGTGACTTGTTGCCCATCAGCTCTGCAGTTTTTCACACTTCGATCACGCTGCTGCAACAAACATTGGGTTGAAGAGGGAGGCCGAGCGGACCGATTTTCACTAAAACATGGAAATTGAAGTGAAAAAAGAAATTAGACCTTGAAGAAAATTCGTCAATATTATCCTCTCAGTTTGATAACTTCGCTCTCCCGTTCCGAAGATTTTACTGATATTTATTTTACACTCAATCCCGCAAATAAAACGATGGTATTTTTCTCATCCGTGCCACTGGAAGAAGTTGATGTCAATTGTTTTATGATAGTATTCTATGGGGATGACCAATCAGGCATCCAACTGAGCAAACCGCAATCCGAGCAATAAACACAAACACCGGTGTTCAGGTTAGGAAAGAATTTCCCCGACTGGGATCAATAAAGTATTAACTTATCTTACTTTAGCTCAGCTAAAGTAGGATAATTACCGCTCACATTAATGATTTATATACCAAGACTTTTTTGGGATAAATCAGTGATTTGCTTTGGCAATAACACAAAAGAGAAAATTGTTTCCAAAAATTATTCCCTCAAATGTCTGATCAATGAAAAAAATGTGGAAAAATGACACAAAAATATCCAGATTGTTAATGAGGAAATGTATAAATGAAATTGAATCATTGATCCCTCATGAAAGTAGTTTGCAGTGAAATTTTCCCAGGTTTCTCAGCACCTTTAATGATTGGACTTGAAATGTAAATAAAGGCAGGCAGGGTTGACATAGTCCAGTTTCAATTTTTAATAATGTCTTGATGATCCTTGGACCTGGACATGTGAGGGGTGGGGGGATGGTGAACACCAGCATTTGGAAAATGACACGGAAATGTTTTATTTTCATCTAATTTATTCTTTTTGGATGATCATTAGATGAGATTGTATATCTCAAAATGTAATCATCAGTAATCATTGATCTACACTGAAATGGCAACCGCTACGCTTGGTATGCTCTGAAACGTCAGGTTTCCTGTTGTGCGATCCAAAACCAAAGCTCTACACTTATCGTTGCACAGCTCAAAACAGGATGTGGGGGCCGAGAGGTGCCAATGTTTGCAAGTTATATTTGGTTTAAGTAGCACTCAAATGGGATCTTTTAAGTAAATTGTCTACAATGTTTACAAATGTATATATATATATATATATATATATATATATATATATATATATACTGTTTGTCTCATCTTGTCGAAATAAAAAAGTAAAATTGCAATTCAACTAATGCTTTTAACTTTCACTGCAAAAGACTATTCAATAGATACACGTATGTGAGTGTGTTTTTCTTTTTACATTAATTTCAGATGCAAAAATAATAACATGCTTATCATAAAGTTAAACTCACAATCCAAGCGCTCAGGGAAAAGAGGCACCTGGGAAATTTTGTGATGCACGTTATGCATATAACTTACACATATAAAATGACACGTGTATTCTTTAGAGTGAAGCAAAAATAGTGTGGTTTCCTGCTGCTACAGCACATGGAGTGTAATGGTCCGCTAACCTCTTACATTTTCAGATGCACTTTATAGTGACACTGAAAAAAGGCAAAACTATATATATATATAGTGTGTTTATCTATATATATAAATATAGTGTGTTTATATATAGTGTGTTTATATATATATACAAACACACTATATATATATATATATATATATATATATAAATAATGTGTGTGTGTGTGTGGTTACATCAGTGGTTCGAGTATATGACTTGGGAGTAGATATTTTCACATTTCAAAATCAAGGTGAGACAGGAGTACCTTAATGTGCAGGCCAACAGTGACATGAGGTAAAGTAAACCTATAGGGGAATGTTAATCTGGAGGGAGAAGGTGGTCACCGAGTGGGGATTAATGAATCCGTATGCAAATATGCCGGAGTCACAAAGAGCCTTTGTTGGACATACAACAAAAACCCTGTTCTTCTGCGGTTCCACGCGCACACAGAATTACATGGTACAAGCAACAGAAAGCGTACAACTGGGCTGGAACTGGCACCGCAGGATGGATTCTCTCTTTATTCTGAAAATTTAGGCAAAAACAGACAAACAATATCAGGTCCCAGCGGGTATTTGATCTTTGCTTCACCAGCATCAGAGCAGTCGGGACTGTTTCCAGTACTTTGAGAAGAAAGTGCATTGAGACAAATAACAACCGAATGTCTCTAAAAGGCCTACAACGTGCAGGAGAGGATGATGCAATGGCATCCCAAGTGTTGGAGATCATCGGTGGGATTACGCCGGAGGCCCTTCAGAGCCTGAAGGAACCAGAGGACAGAGATATGTGGTCAGTAGAGGAGGGGGACGACTCAGTTTTCTACAGTGACGAGGAAGTTAAAGCAAACCCGTCTTGCGTTTCGGGCGGCGACGGGAATCTAAATGGTACGGCAAGAGGGACGTCTATCCAGCAGGGCGGAGAAGATGCCAGAGCAGATGGTATTGCTGACAGCAAAATATCAGAGATGGTCTTAATGAGTGAGCAAGATGAGGAGCTCCAGCTTGCAGCAACTGCTCAAATATCTCAAACAGAAGTTGAAGCTCCAGCAGAGGAGATTAATCCAGCTCCAGCGACCACGGCTGCAGAGGCAGAGCGGAAAATCGCAGGGGAAGGTAAGAGAAATGTAATATGGCATTAATAGAAGAGATAAAACTGAGAGCTGAGTGGGATTTTTCCTGTTAAATTTTAGACCATCAACCTGCAGAACCGGATCAGACAAAACATGAACTCTTTCGAGCATCTGAAGAGGAGAGACTCCCGAGGCGGGGCGGAGAGCAGACAGCCCCAGACAAGGACTCCACCGTGCACGGTACTGGGATGTCCGCCCGAGACCCCAGTCCGGACTACTCTACCTTGCCTCTGCCGGGAAAATCCGGTCAGCAGAAATCCTTCGACCACCTCACCGCCTCCAAATACGGAACCGTGTCCTACCGCAAGATCCGCAGGGGAAACACCCGGCAAAAGATCGAGGAGTTTGAGTACATGATCATGAACTTGTAACTCCCTTAAGAGGAGCATAAAAATTGATAATGCATAACGACGACATTAATATTTTACAAGAAACTGCATGAAGATTATTGAACGTGTGGAGGAGGAGTGTCTTTGTAATACATCTCTATCCATTCAGTGTTTTCAGGTTGAAAATGATTATGTAAGACAGGTATTTGAACAGCAGATTAAATAAATAAGAAGCTCAGGCTCTTAATCCTTCTAGGTAGAGTAACTAAGATGCTGACAAGTACGAGAGACTCTGCGTCTTAACCTTCGGAGAGGAGCTTAGAAAAAACGTGTCAAAGTTGGGGCCGGGCTTTGAGGGGAACAAATATTATGACTTTATGGATGTTTCATGGACGCTCCCTTGTTTTTTTTCCAAGGAAATTGCAAAACATGCAGGGGCCTTTTCCATGCGGAGCGGGTTTGGGAAAACACGATTTCATCATCACTAACCAATTAAATAAAAACAAAACTGACACATATGGATATACTGCCCTGCCCTGTGTAAAAAAATATTACCTATATGCTCATTGGGAGTAAATGTAATAAAGAGGTCATTACTATGAGGCTGTTATCTTTAGAGATTTTATTTCTCCATTCTTGAGAACCTTTTACCATCAATCTTTGAGGCGTTGTAGAAAGTGGGGCAATGCTCCCTGAATATTTGGGACCGACCCCCGAGTGACAGAATGACATTCATAGAAAAAAAAAAAAAAAAGCTTTGACAAAACAAAACAACCCTCCACCCAAACCTTGAAGCATTTAAAAACCACAGAAGTGATGGCTGAAGTTCACTCTCACCCGGTAACAAAATATTTTCTGCAAGTCAAACAATTCTCAAGTCCATGCAGTATAACTCCTGATTGAGTCCCTGCACAGCACGAGGCATTTCAAATTCAATTTTAACCCGACCCTTTTAAGTTTATATCTTTGGCACTGAAATTAAATTTCATCAGCGATTCGTTTCTTTTGACGTTCACACACATCATCTCAGGCATGTGTGTGCGTATATGTCCTGGTCCCCAAAAGCTTGAGGAGAAAAAGTGCAAGCTTCAGTTTGAAGTCTCCAAAACATCTCTTTGGTACAAGAGCATAAACATAGGAGTCACCGGAGGCTGATATAACGTGGGGGGTGGGGTGGGGTGGGGTCAAAAACGCATCGTACGACCCCACACACGTACAAAGTACACTTAACGCCGTCTTTCGATGACTCAGGAGGGTGTGTAGAAGCTGCGGGACGCGGCAGCTGAACGCCTCTTACGTCTCCAACGCCTGATTCTCCTCCGGGTCTCTTCACTGAGAGTGGTAGTTTGTGAATTGCCATTTTTGGAAGGTGTTGCCAGACTCGCAGGGGCTGAGGTGGAGGCTGTTGCCCTTTGGCCCGGCTTCAAGGCACATTTGGTGGGAAGCTAAGTCCGCCATGAGGTGCTCAGCCTGGAGAAAACCAATCAGACAGTGCGATCAGGGGACACAGCTTTTCTTTCTCTCTGATTTTTATCTGACTTCTTCATAGTTTTAGGGTTATCAGGTGGCGTCTTGAATATTTTTGTCATTTGTGGCAGATTTGGAAACAGTTTTTTTTTTTTAAATGAGATTCTTGCCGATGTTTGGAAAAAAAGTGACATTTTAACTCTTACAGTTTTAGCTGTAAGAGTTAAAATGTCGCTTTTTTTCCCCAGGGAGATCGTCTGTAGTATTTTCCTTATATAAATCTCATTAAGTGAAGCTATATTAAAATCCTAAATTTAATTTTAAATAAAATTAAACAAAACCCTAGTGAATTCTCCCAAGAATAAAAACCTATATCCTGATGAGGCTGTAGCGATAACCCACAGTGGAACGGCTACATTTATTTCATATCTGTTCCGTCGCTGAAGCAGAACAACAACAACGACACACCAATCCTGATGTCTGTCGGAGACATGTAATTTCCAAAATAACAGAGCGGTGAAGGAGCGAAAAAGTGAGTGTGTTGGAAAAAACAAACGGGACACTTACCAGAGCTGAGTTGGAGGATTTGTGGATCCAGCGGAGTGCAGATTTGGAGTTGTCACAGGCTGTCAGACTCAAGCTACCGTTTATGAACTGGGGTGCGACGCAGAGGTGCTGCTGGCGTACATGTCTCATCCAGGTGTAGTTAAAGAGCTGACTCTGAGGCATCGTAGAGAAAGAGTGAGAAGAATGCAAAAACAAGAAGTCCTCCTGGACAGACATGTTTCTGCCTCTGGTTTCTCCGAAACCGAGTCCGTCCGCAGATTTTGGAGGTTAATGTGCATAAGTTTCTTAGATAGTCTAAATCAGTCAGAGTGCAAAACTCACCTGCTTGCTGAGATCACACATCTCGAAGGACAGTGAACTTTCCTGCAGAGCAAGGCATTTTCTCAGGCCGCGATTGAAGACCTGCAGTGCCGAGAGACGAAATATGATTGAAAAGCTCTGCAAACTGTTATTCGCTCCTTCCCCCTAAAAGGATCGAGGTCTTTCCAGACACAGGTCATGCAGAGCTGCATACTTCACGTACGTAGATAAGCACTGTTCTCATAAATATATGATTTTTGTTTGAGAATGAAAGGGCCTCCTTAGTTGCCAGCAGCTAGTTTTCCTTTTGCCACAGCCTCCATCAATGGTAGCTTTGGGAGGAATGTCACTGGACCTTCATTTTTGACTTCTTTAAGAGCTTCGCCAAAGGTTCTCGGAAGGATATGAGGACTTTCATTTTTGATTTTAAGCTGAAGATGAATTCCTGGTTTATGATTTCAGGACAAAAACACTGACCGAAGGCTCAAAGCCAGAATAAATTTACTCCATTCGCATGGCAGTAAAAGGAATACGGGCAGAGTTACTGATCTGATATTAACATTTAAAAAACAACTCTTCTTCCCTCTTAGCATTGTGACAATAGGATGTTTTTCCCGGGCTGCTGTCGAAGCTAAACGTGAGCTGCTTCGATTATGAATATCGTGACCCGGCACAATTTAAACGTCGATCTGTAAAGGAAAAGGACCACTTGGAAAGTTATAATTCATTTTTATCTACTGTATATTTGCCAAACAAAAATTATTTTTTAAACGTGGCTAAAGTCAAAGTTATCTTTTTGCGCAGAACTGACTTACCAAACCCTCGGCTTTAACCAAAGGAGCCTTCATCTCAGGGTACACGTTGTCCAGGTACCACTTGAAACTCTTACACTTCAGCCTTTTCCTCAGCTCCATCTGTTCCGTGAGGTTGCCAATATCGATTACATTTTTATCCAGCAGGTGGTGGTAGCCATGGCCGTAGAAAAGATCCTTGTATTCATCCAGCCAAACCTCCGCCACCCTGGCCAGGTTACGCTCCACTGTCTTCTGCCGGTCCTTTGGGAAGTTATACGGGTTCTGCCCTCGGAAGATGTGTCCCACCCGAGAGCAGGGGATGATCTCGATTTCGCCTCCACACATCCAGATCTGCTCAAGCAGTGAGAAGAATTAGGAGCTGTGACAGAAACAGGGCTGGGAAATGTGGAAAAAAATAAGTCCAACATATGTCATCTGTTTAAGTACAAAAGACAAAAGATCACAGAATCACAGAAGCACAAAAAATAAATACAATTTGGAGGTTAATTATCTCCTGACTTTTACGGAATGCTGCAGTACTTTTATCATTTTACCATGATTTAAAAAAACAGTTGAGTGCATTTTAACTCTCAGTTGAGTGCATTTAATTCATCACTTTTAAGAAAAGTGATGAGACAGTTGGGACTGAACATATGGGCTTAACCTTGAAGGAAATCTCCATGTTCTCGCCACCCCACACATCCAGGCCCGGATCGTACGCCCCAAGTTCATAGAAGTATTTTTTGTCAATGGAAAAGAGCCCTCCAGCCATTACTGGACATCTGTAACAATAAAAAGAGAGTATAATCCTGAGGTCATGCCATGAAGTACCCATAATTATTTATCCTAAGTAAACAAAGGGATCTGAAGCTGCAGGCCGTCATTTGAAAATGCACCTGATGGGGTCTGAGATGGTCATGTTGTTCTTCTTTATATATTCGATTGGTAAAGCGCTCCAGCCGAACACCAGAGGCCACTTGAAAATACCTCTCTGGAAGTTGTCCACAAGCATGTAACTGTAAAGAAGAGAGCAGATGTTCCTACATCTCAATGATACTATGATCCCTGGACTGCATGCAGGGCTTCTCGGTCACCTCATGTCCTTATCGTTGATGACTTCGATGACTGGACACGGCACCTTCTTCCGATCCAGGTAGACCCTCTCTAACAGCGGCTCCAGCCAGCCCACGTTGCACTCCACGTGGGAGTCGAGGAAGGTAAGAACCTCACCTGGAAAGGCAAACATCCTGCTGCTCTTAAAAAGATAGCCACGTATACCAGTTCATTATATCAACAAGTCAATCAGTATAAGAAGAAGTCAAATAATTCTCTGTCAGTCAGGTGTCTGGAGATGATAACCTGCATGACAAGACAGCACTGGCTGCATTTCTCCTAAATATAACTAAACAAAGGATAAGAAACTGGAACATGATACATGATTGGAATCTATCTGGTACAAATTAGTCTATGATGAATGAATGGAAAAATAACCTTCACATTAATACACAAAACAATATCCAAATAGTTTAAATATCATTTACCCATAATAAGCCTAACCTCAGACAGAAGGGCTTGTTATGGACAAGCCACACAACAGCATGCAAGCCTCATAACATTTGCCGCTTGAGGGAGTGGCAATCGCCTCTGACAGAAAACCTTATTTTAATTTATGGAAAATTAACAATGGACTTAAAAAAACAAAAACAAAAAGAAACGGTCAAAACAATACAATGACATTTCAAACTCATGTTTTTTTTTTTTTTAAATAAATATCCACACATAGATCTTGTGGGAAATTTCAAGACAGTTTGAGTTTGTCTTATCTAGTGAGCTCATCTGCATGAAGCGGAGCTGGAAAACAACTGGGACTTTCAACAGTTTCTCATATGCATTTATCTGCATGTCTTATTAACCTCCCTTTAAGATAGGAGGCTTCTTTTCCAAAAACATCTTTGTGCAAATCATCTGTAAGGGATTCTACGTTTGTGTACCTGTAGCAACTGCGGCCCCGGCCAGCCTGGCCCTGATCAAACCCTGCCGCTCCTTCAGACGAATGATGCGCACTTTAGGAAACTGGGACATGTAGTCATCCAGCCGCTGCTTGAGATGGTCTGCAGGAGGGAAGGAGGATTATATTTGGCTGCTCAAGAGGATCCATCTGTCTGTCAAATATAGATATTGTTGCTTTAAACTCTGTGGAAATGAGTCAAATCATTACAACAGCCAAAAAAATGGTTTCGTTAACTCTAAAAATTGTAGTTAGTTTGTAGTTAGAAGGTGTTAAAACGTTTGCTCATGGAAAACCAAAAGCATTGCAATATTTTGGAGTAGGAACGGCAACACAAGCTCTGGTTGAGAAGAGAGTACATTTATCAACATTTAGCAACAGAATTGCGAATAAATTCATAAATGGCTGAAAATGAAAATTTGGGGAAAAAAAAAAATCCGAGAACATGAGCAAAGATACTATAAAATGTATATATATATATATATATATATATATGTGTATATATATATATATACACACATATATATGTGTATATATATATATATATATATATATACACACACACACACATATATATATATATATATATATATATACACACACACACACACACACACACATATATATACATATATATATACACATATTCATACATATATATGTATATATATACACACACACACATATATATACATATATGTGTGTATATATATACACACATATATATATACATATATATGTATATATACACACATACATATACATACATATATACACACATACATATACATATATGTGTGTATATATATACACACATATATATACATATATATGTGTGTATATATATACACACACATATATATACATACATATACATATATATACATACATGTATATATATATGTATGTATATATATATATATATATATATATATATATATATATATATATATATATTTTATAAAAATATTGAAAATTATATTAAATACTGGGGTTTGAACTGCCAGGCATGAG
>CAAKHD010004264.1:26117-39416 GCA_901007705.1 Fistularia tabacaria
ACACACTGTAATAGGAGTTTAATCACAGGCTGGTTACTGTGGCGGAAACTCAGGCGGCAGCTACCGTCATCTGCCACCATTGTTTCATACATATGTTAACACACACACACACACACACACACACACACACACACACACACACACACACACACACACACATATACTGGGAGATGATCGGCTTATATGCAGACCTGCTGAGATAGTTGTTTGTGAAATAACTGATTTTTCCAGTAGTATTAACATATCACAATTGGTTTTAACCTCTCACTAAAAAACTGTTTTGGTTGCGTGCTATTTCATTTATTCAAGGAGGTCCGGCTCAGCATGGGTTATCGCAAAAATGTATATAGTATATCAAAATATATCACGATTTGATTATGAATTAAGGTAGTCATGACTTAAACAAGTGTGAGAACTCAAGTCAGAAAAATGTACACTGAGAAAATAGTTACAAATGAACAAAATTAGAGGAGAATTACTTTAAAACACAAATAAAAATTGCCCCCCAAAAAATCGATAAACGCCCCCAAAAGTATAACATCATTGAAAATATTATAGCATTGGAAATCTTTTTACTCCTGTTTAAAGTCCAAAGTCTATCTGTATGCTATTTTTATGCGTCAATAATATATTCTAATGTACCACATTCAAGTTATATCTACTGTGTATTTTTCTCTGTGTGTATTCCTGTATTTGAAAAGTTTAAATGCAAATAGTTCTCCGCAGAGGAGAAAGAAAAAACAGGACAACCCATTAAGGGTCCAATCAGAACCACAAGTGCTTCCGTGACAGTTTCCTTTTTTTTTTTTTTTTCTCAGCCCGTCAAGCTGGGTGACTTACACGGCACCGGCTGACCTCTGCGAGATAGAGCTCATTTACAAATGCTGTCTGAATTTACATGTAAGTGCTGGCTAAATGCGCTCCATTGTAAATGGACACTTGAGTTTTAAGCGTGGGGGGGGGGGTCAGTTCCGACAACACGCGTCTCTGAATGCACAAGCAACATTTCTTTCTTTCTTTCTTTCTTTCTTTCTTTCTTTCTCTGCACCTGTAACTTGGGCCGCCTCCTTTGGAAATCAAACAGTGTTAGATGAGGCCGGTCTGTGCAGACCGAGCTGTGCGTACTAGTAAGATATCTTCAGAGCACGTTAATAACACCCTGGAATTACATTTACAACAGTTGGTCTGTGTAATTTACATTGTGGGGTCATGTTTTGCTAATATGGCGCTCGATGAAATAGACAGCCAGCAACAATATGGTTAAGTCTGACCCACTGACATTTCCTGCTCCAAATTATGCATATTGTGTGAATTAAATTAATTAGAGAATTCATTAAGATATATGGCTTGCGGAAATGAGTATAATATTTAGTTATGTGATGTAATTTTCTCACATTGTTAAAGCTAATTTGTTTCATAACAGTTCCTGCGGTAGTTTCCGCCCTAACTATGATTTATGTAATTTGTTAGCCATTTAATTAATTATGATTAGAATTAGTGGATGTACAGCTTGACAGATGGTTCCCATCAGGAAGACCTTTGCACAATTAACTTCTAATCAATTACATCCTGCCTTTTTCCCCCTTGTTTGTGCCATCTTGAAGTTTCTATGGAAATGATGCCCGCCGTATGCCGCGTGTTGAAGGCTTTACTCCGAATACTTCAAATGAGCAATTATGCATAATTTGCCCAATGACACAAACCAGGTAAACAATTTTGATTCATTTCATGCTTTGCGAGGCACCTCCAGGCCTCTGCTCATTTACTCACTGTTTCAACTGACTTTAATTGTCCTTCGTTTGATGAATCCGAGAGATTCTCGGAGTATAAATGTCCCCCGCAACAAATGAGGGCGTTCTAAAACATTTCCTGTAACTCTGATTGTACACGCTGACATACGCCGTTGATTTACTCCCCTTTTGCTCATCGGAAATATTCCCGTGCAAATGCACGATCGCGCCGAGGCCTTAATGCAAATATATCCTCGAGCCCGGTCTCTAAATAGCCAAGAGGAGGACAAAGGGACCCATGATGTCCTCTGCAGCCGTATATGCTCTTGTCCACAAGATGGAGCTTTAGTTCTGTTCATCTTTTCGGTCAACTGGGTGGCTGCTGTGTAAAACGGGCTAAAACCCACATATACAGCAGCCTTTCTTGCAGAAAAAGTAAAGAAAAAATCAGCAAAAAGGAAGTTTATTGATAAACAAATGAACTGTCCTTTGCTTTTCCAACAGAACGTAAATCCTTAATGATAAAAAACAGGTACCGTCATGCAATATGGAAAGTTTCAGTATCTTGTTAAAGGGACGAGGCCAGTTTCTCGGTTGTTATCTTTGCTGACACTTACATACACTGTTATTCTCTAATTATTTTGCTTTATTCCAAACTTCGAGGAGAGGCGGTAAAAAACAAGTTCCCCCCCCTCCCACTGAGAGAAGAATATTGTCTTTTTAGTCCTCTGATACCATTCACACAAAAAAGGAAGGAGAGAAAGGCAGTACAACAAGTGCATGTGCCAGATGTGATGAAGGAATTATTTACTGGGCAAGAATATATAGATATATATTTATATTAGCCACCAAAAACAGTCACACTAACAAATTCACATCTAAAATGTCTTTGCCAGTGTGGACAAAGTTCAGTCCAGTCCTTTTTGACCAGAATGTTTTATGCGATAGATAGATAGATAGATAGATAGATAGATAGATAAATAAATAAATAAAACACGCCCTTGTTTAAGAGGTCCTCACTCTTTAATCATTTTTTTTTTTCCAGGTGACATGTAGGTGATGCTAATTTGGCTCCCACTGGACACGACTTAATGTCTGACATAAAAAATAACTACATAATTTGTCTCGATCCAGAAGGCTGACTTGGCATGGACAGCAGCAGTCCTAAATGTCACCCTGTAATGAGTTCTGGCCAAAGGTACACAGTTAGGACAGTGCCCGCTGGCACCTGGGATGCCCATTGGCCAGCTTTTTACCCCACAGCCATTTGGACAACCCCGGTTTTCTTTGTGAACACTGCCTTACACCGTTTGCATCCAAACGAAAAAGTTTCATCTCTGGAAAATAAGTGTCAGGCCGAACACTGCACACTGGGGGACGGTTCGTTTTATTCGACTAAAGCAAAGTTGAAATAAAGAATATTACCACGTGGAGCCAGGCATTGCATTGCAATATCATGAATATCATCAGCTGTGATAAAGTATTATGGAAAACGAAGATGTTAACATTTTCTAAAGCGGACATCAAGATATGGAGGATTTCATTTATTTATTTTGACTTATAACATTTTTTTTCCTGGAAAATTTCACAGAATCGTAGAAGACTGATAGCTGATCACAAAAATAAAAAATCTGCAATCTTTTTTCCATCTCCAAGAAATTACCCCGAAAAGTCAGCACGTATTACCTGAGACAATACCAGGAAGATCTTCAATTCTGCCCAGACATCGGTAAATCCTGAAATTTGAAGATCCAGGACAGAAAACTGAAACAGATGATTGTAAAAGAACAACTACGGTTGTATATTCAGAGGGTTTGTTTCTGTAAATGCCATGTCATGATTCTTTTATCAAAATATTTAAATGAAAATACCTGTCCTTAGAGCTCGGACACTCTCCGTTCATGGCCATTTCGCATGCCTCGGCAAATAATTGTGATTTAACCGCACCCGAAACCATGGCCTTCTGAATACCATGTTCTGTCCTGAGTCAACCAGCACTCGCTTAATGATCCAAATATCCAAACACGCGTTTGATTATTCGGAGGCGCACACACTTGGTATAAACCCTGACTGTTGGACCTTTGATATGATAATAAAAAAAAAGTTGAACTAGGTTAAAGCCCATGTGGACTGCGGGCAACGGAAGCCACTCGACACCCGCCAGGTTGTCGTCGTCTCGGAGTGACAGCGGGAAGACTTACAGTGTTGGAGGAACTTGACTCCTTTTGTTTGACTGGTATGAGACCTATTGGCAACACGCTGCGCTTATTACCTTAGAAAGCCACAGGAGATGAGGGAACATTGTATCTAAATTAACTTTTTCTATTTCCCGGTGAATGAAATCAATTCCACCCCTTTATGTTACTTTTCATCTGCCTTTTGTCTTGTTGCGGAATCTTTTCTCTTTTTCTCTCATTCATCTGTTTGCCCTTTCCTTGATCTGATAGCATTAAACATATAATTAAGTCATAAAGGAGGGGACTGATGAGTGTAGCAGATGGTAATTGCGTCCTACATTTGAATGAAATGATATGCATTGCTACAATTTACAGCCTTTGCCTCATATTTTATTCAGCAACCTTTTATCTCTTTTCCTGCAGAATTATTCTGCAATAAATTTAGGCATCTTATCAATAGCTGGCATGATAGAGGCAGAAACATGGGAAAAATGAGTCTGCGCCGCTTTACACTGTTTAAAATAATTCTCCATAATAAAGGAGCTATCAGAGCTGCCCTATCACTACAGTGAATATTCCTCTTCCTAGTTAGGCTTCCTTTGAGGTGTGGACCAGTTGACACTTTCCAGTAAAGAATTTGAAAGCCAAGGTGGAAGTTCTGCTGAGCCTTTAGAAACCAATGCTATGAAATAATAGATAAATGAGAATATTGATACACAGGAACTACTTGCAAATTTGATTGCAGCTTCCTTCCCATTATGTCCTAAATGACTAAAGCGATCAGAAATTCATCTGAATTTCTTTTCCGAATGATGTCTTTCAGGCGTATGAGCTCTCACGTCTTTTAAAACAGCACATAGCAGAGTGGGGTTCTCCTTTAAATCTAACAAAATGAGGATGTTTCGGTTAGCTTTTTCTGCTAAAACCCAGGTAAATCAAAATGTGAGGCTCAAGTGCAATCAATAGATTCGGAGAGGAATTGAAAAAAACAGAAAGTGCCAGAAAAAATGCCAGCAACACCTGAGTTCAAATGAGATGAAGGCAATATTTCTTGCGTTTTTTTTTTTTTTCTTGTTGTTTTGCATTATGTCGGAGAGAAGAGAGTGACGGCCCGCCTCTGCGCCTGAGTCGCGGCGGGAACGCACAAAGCAAGAAGATGATCTCGATGTCGAAGTTCCACGAGACCGTACAAGGTTGCTGTCTTTGCCTCAGAGGAGCTACATTTTATCAGTTATTCACATTAGACACGGCATGTTTCCCTCCGACTGTTCGGATCATCTGCGCTCCCTCCTTTCAAAAAACTTTTACCAATGTAATAGCAGTATCAGTGCCAGAAGGCGCTTTTTTCTGTTCGATTTACATGCTTTCCCTCAACCGTCCCCAGTGAAGTGCTGGACTCCACTGATATTTGAGAACTGGTAACTGGGGCGATATAGGTTTAATTCTCATGTTGCCCCCCGACCTGCCAAGTGCAGGCGCCGGTTGCCAGCTGGAAAGCTTTCATGTTTAGGGGAGTGAGTTTGGGGAGGGTGGAGGTATTAGTAGGGGCAGAAGAGAGGAGGGCAAGTATACAGTACATACACAAGTGTCTCTAGACCTTGAAGGTGCTCAAGAAGTGCTTTCCACTTCTCGGCACCCCAGACACTCGATGTTTAGTCATGATACAGGTCCATTACCTTTAAGTACAAGTACTTGTGTTTAGTCGCCTGTATTTACAGCCCTGATAGCTTGAAAGGAATCTACCCGGGGTGACCCAGCTCTATTTATTGATGCCTTCTGAGTTTCCACTTGCTGGTAATAGACTGGAAAACACAGATAATGTGTTTGATCGATCAACGTGAACAAATTTCATTTGTCGGGATCAATAACAGTTTACAGTTGACAGAGCCCGAAGAACTACATTTATTTGAGTTTTTTGATTGAAGCTGTCTTTCCGAGAGGCACTGGCCCTTCAGGCCGGGCCCATGTGGAAAGCATGGACTCTTCGCTTCTATTATTGCCAGCAATCTGTATTTAAAACTAATATCAGTGTGCGCCGCGTGGCTTCGGGCTAAAGGCGCCCAACCAATCTGATATACAGCGTGTGTTTCTTTTCGTTTACTTGTGATGTGAATTAAAATGTGAAAAATAACAATCCCCTTACATTTTTCACTGGTATCCACTTTTTCATTTGTGGGGCGTAATGATAGGATTTTCTTTTTTTCATTATTATTTTTTTTTTTTTTCCCACCAGCGTGATTTGTATTATGTTTTCACAGTGTTCAAAACATAATAGAAAAAGTGATGTGGAACCAAAGGGAAAAAGAGGAAATTAACTGACGTGCAGAAGAAAGACGTTTCCATGGCTCAACCTTTTGCAGTTTTATCCATGTTTGTGCTTTTCATGATCATGCTCTGTGGAACGCCCTGCAGACATGAAAGCCCTCGCACTGTGTCATAGAGTTTCAGGCCAGGTCCTACCTTCTGCACACACAGACAAAAACAGCATGAGATGGGGAGTCCACATGGATAAACATTTACCATGGTAGGTGTTGCTGCAGGCAAGTGCTATTCAGCGGGAATTTACTGTGTATGCACCGGTGTTATGGCAATAACCCTCTTACGGAGGTGGTTTTTCCAAAAGCCTTTACTCCAGTGTAGTAAATCGGTTTATGTCAGGCTCAGCGCGAGCGCAGCGTGTATTACAGATATTTGTCATATTTTACCAAATCGAATCCAACACAAAAGACCGAAACTGTGTGTTATGCGCGGCGGTAATACATCGATTCTCACTAAGTTCCATGTCTCGCAACCGCCGGATGTACCTTGAACTATTTCGTCGTCGAGCACCAGCGCTGCCCCGAACTACTCAAATATTTAAACGAGTCCCACAGTGCGGCCGGGTGTCATATTTAACATGTCGTTTATCTGGTGTCTGCCACGTGCATAGCCAGCAGCTGTGCATAGTTTGTAGAACACTGAATCCACGACGGATTTGTCCAAAACTAATTCAGGATTTCTGTGTGGGAGCAGTCGTTATTCATTTATTTACCTTTTTATGCATTTATTCACTATTCCAAATGTGCCTGAGTGAGATCAATTGTAATTCAACGGCCCGATCGTAATTTTGAAAAACAACATATGCGGGTCTTGCTCTTCTCCTCAGACAGAAAAAAGGGGTAACTTTGTTCATTCCTCCCTGTCGGCAGAGGACACGGAGCTTGCAATCAGCAGCGACCAAGCTGTAACCTTGTCTTTGGCTGGACAGAGAGACGTGCACAGAAGGGGTTAAAAATTCCTTCATTGACGACATTCATTCATTCATTGCCTCGCTGAGACCTTGCACTCAGGGTCGCGGTGGGGCCGGAGCCAATCCCGATTGACACTGGACAGAAGGCGGGGCTCACCCTGGACCGATCGCACGTCGATCACGGGGCCAAATGTACAGTAGAGACATGTAATCATTCCCTCTCTCATTCACACGTCTGAGCAATTCAGGCTTACTACACCCCATGCATGGTTTTGGACTGTGGGAGGAAACTGCAGAAAAGCCACACGGACAGAGGGCTGAGAAGCAAACGCAACGCAGAAAAGCCCCAAGGCCCCTGTCAGAATCGAATCAAGAACGTTCTTGCTGTGAGGCAGACTGGCTAACCTCTGTGGTTGAAAAGTGGCCACTTGAACCCAGCATCAAGTCTAACCGCTGTCACGCACGAGGCTTCACTGACTCATCTAAATCTCATTCGATGAATGAAATAGTCTGGATGTGACGGGTTCAACGCTCCACAATAATTCACTCAGTTTTATCATTAGAACAACCAAGGGGTATTTTTTTCAAAGTTGTTAAAGTGGTTTTGGGAGTCAGATGGTCGAATAAATATTCATATTTTATGGATTTATTTTTTATCAATTCATAAAGGATATGTATATAAGTGTGTATATATATATATATATATAATATATATATAAAATAACTACTTTTCTATGACTGAACTTTCTTCAGAGGCAACGTGATCTAAATAAATCTCATTCTTCAACCCTTAACATTTGGTATTCGTGCCCGTTTCATCTTGTGCAGACTCAGGCTAAAATGACAACCCGTTGTCGATGGCACCTTTGAGCAGCCTGCTTCGACTGCGGGCTCGGTGTTTGATGGCCTAGCAGCTGTATTCACCGGGAAGGGCACGGACTTGGATCGGAGGACAATGCATTAAGACTGCTGGTCCCTATGCCTTAGATTTGGCGCAGGTTAGGCAGAGGCATGAGATGCATATTGTTTGTGTTCATTTGAATAAGGACAAATGTCAGATTTCCATGGCTCCAGGCAGCCTGCATGTTAGATGATCAACTCTTTTGGGCCCCTGGATGTGGGGTCATCAGTAGCGCTTCCAGGTCACTGTCACTGCATGCCGGTTTGGGGCCATAATTGACCTTTTGACAGAGCACAGGGAGACAGCCTTTCTCTGAGGGCAGGAATAATCACTTTAGATTTACTTGTGGCTGAGTTCACGTTGGCTAATTAAAATGTTTGCTCTGTTACAAATTACATTTGGGATGAAATGTATCCCAAGTAAGTATTTAAGAAAGGATGATATGTTCGTATCAAGTGGTGACTTTTTGCTTCCATTGTCTCAGATTACACCTGTTTGGCGGAAAGCCCGCTTGGACCAACGTGTCCGAAACGGCGGCATGAATCCGTCACACCAGCCGTTTTCAATATTTTCCTTGACTTAATGAGTCAGGCATTTACGTTATATATATTTAGTTATGTGCGAACAAATGACTCACTACTTTTAAGGGCGTACTGTAAATGTGCCCTCATTTCTTGTTCTGCAGTGTGTGTGGTGCTGCAGATAAAGGTTGAACACAGCCTGTATCCCACAAGCCCTGGAGTTCCCTCAGGCTTCTTTCAGGTCCAGGATCTCCAAAGAAGCATGTGTTTACCCTTCACTGTGCTTGTTATTCCTTACAATATAGCACCCACGGCCATGTCTCCCTTCATAGCCCTTAACATTAACTTCCATTTACACCATGTACTTTGCTTGGATGGGATATTTTCTTATCTCTTAAACCCTGGTCACTCTGTATTCTCTTTTCTCTAAGATACATTGCGCACTTGCCTTTTCCTCATGGCATTGTTTTCTTTTTTTAGATTAATCTTTACCAAAAAGGATGACGTTAACCGCGATGGCCTTCGGCGCGCGAGTTTTTTTATTTTAAATAATGTTAAAAAACACGACTCACGCCCGTTCAAGAAAATGTTTGAAACTGCTGGCAGTGTTACTTTCAAGCGTTATACATCAAATCCAGTTTGCAAGGGTGTGTGGAAAAATGCTCCCAGCATCTTTTCCTTGGATCTTGAGAGTATTTACAAAAAAAGAAAAAAAAAAAAAAAAGCCACAGGAATGCCAAGGGCCAAGCCTTTGAGTCTGGGGTATTACATTATTAATTAAAATACTAGTCGCCTTCTTGCCCATGGGTATACAATGTAACACACTTGATTGAATCAGGTAGTGGCAGCCCAGGCCTTTTGTATTTTGCGCTTGAAGGGACGAGAGAAATTTGAGGATGTATTACTTCACACACACAAACATGGTTGGAGGAATTGTCGTGAGATCTCATGGAAAGCAAGCAAATATCAAATGCAGTTGCATTTCAGCGCCGTCACTGGACTTCCTGCGTGAAGGTTTTTTGCTTTTCAATGTTCGAATATCTGACACATCAGACATATGTGACGTTGACATTTTAGCACGACTCTTATGTCTCTTGTGCAGCCCTATGTCCTACAGCGGAGCAATAGAGGATAAAAAGGAATAAAAGTAACAACAACAAAAAATTCAACAAGGCGTGATTACAGTTAAGTTAAAGAAATCATCTATATTTAATACGTTAGCGCTCTACCACAACGTACCCATCTTTCTATCTTCAACAATATAATTTCATATAATATCTTCATAAATCAAGACACATAAAAATATATGGCTTATTATCCCATAAATGTTACATAATTAAATGATTACTATATTATCATACAATAAATAAGGGTTAACTACAGCGATCTGGTGACAGCTTTGTGTCTCACGCCCTCAAACTATTTTTTTTTTCTCATTTTATCCAGTGACGTTGACTCAGCTGCCTCATCGGAGGAAGTTCATCAGACCTCTTGAGCACCAAAAGAGGCTTATCCATCTTTGTATGTAGCACCAGCCTGAATCCAACTCCATAAAATCCAGGAGAGCTTCATCCAAACTGAAGGTGGGTGGCCTCGACCGACGTGTGAATATGCAAGATGTCAACAGGAACCTTCAGAGAATCAAGTTCGGCCCAGGTTCCTTTGTGAAGCAGTTGGATCGGTCGCTCTCCTCTCCTCTCCTCTCCTCTCCTCTCCTCTCCTCTGATTCCCGCTGACCTCCAGTCGAGGTCCGTTAGCTGTAGTCCAGGTCACGAGAGACAAACGATAGATGGAAATATCAAAGCCAGCCCAAGGCCTTTACATTTGGTTTTCTGCTCCAGGTAATCACAGTGTGTCCACCAGTGCAGGGCACAGCTGAGGCCTTCCTCTCCTCCATGTCGCTTTTATTCCCCTGTCCCTCTTACAGTAACTCCCTCCATCTCTGCCGTCACGAGCAAATTGCAGTGTTAATTATCTCTTTCTACTCCCTGGCTACTTTTATCAATGTGGATAAACCCTGATTGACTGAAACAGCGCCATCGCGCCGATGACACCGGGCTTTGGAGCGATGGTGCCGTCTCCCCATTAGACATGGAACCCAGAATCATTTGGAAACAAAGTGTTTGTCAGAGAAGCAGCCCAATTGTGTGAGACGGCGGCTGGCTGTTCGGCGCGTGAGGTTGTGAAGTGTATCGAGAGGCACAGCCGAGTGACTCGAATAGTCTGCGCTCTATTGATAACTCCTGCCTGTTTTAAAATCCTGGCACAACAATGCAACTCGAGCCTTGTGTGCTCCACTGAGCAACAATACCTCTCACTGGCAGCATCGGTGTAACGATGACAAACAACAATAAAGCAGCTCTTTTCCATGGGCCTTTCATTTCTGGCACCTCTTGATAAGAATATTGTTTTAAGTTTATCCACTGATATATTCCGGTTGTTAAAGGGGAATAATTGTTTTTAAGCTCGGGCATTGTCTGGAGACACAAAAAAGCACTTAGTTGAGGGGAGATGAATAGTCGGCTGCTAAATGAGAGATACAATGCCTGACTTTGCAGAGACTTGCCTATCGGTTTTTTCTATCTCCTTGTCTCTGCTCCTTGCCCCCAACTCTATCTGCCCACCTACACACAAACACATACAGTATATGCTCACGCACTTGCGGTCCCTCTGTTCTCTTGCCCGGTTCCTCGCGCTGTCCGTCTCAGTGTGTCTCCGGAGCTAGTTGGCTTGGCTGGTAGCTGCGAGGTATGGTGGAGTGTAAGCTGTGTTGATGTGGATGGCCCCTGGTCAGAGGCCAGGCCCTGGCTGTTAAAATGCAGCCTCTTTTGTGCGTCAGAGCCAGCATTGCCAGTCCTATTCCACCCCTGTCGCTGAGGGTGGGGAGGCATTTACCCACCACCTCACCACATGCATTCATTCCACTGGCATAGCTTGATGCAGGGGCTAAATGGCATTGTTACAGTCTGCCTCCGAGAAGTGTTGACACGTCCGTATGCTAATTTTAATGAATAGAAAGGGGTAGTGGTTTTATTCACCTCAAGTCAGCTGCGGAATTCTATCGGCTACCTAGACTAGCAAATATAATTGCGGCAAACTCAAATGAGCTCATTAGGAAATGTATTGAATTTACACATTATTTCCAGTAGTTAAGCTGAGTTATTCTCCCTAAGGACTCAATTACATACTCATTTGTGACTCAGGTAAATGGCTTTCTGGTGACTTTTTCAACTGCAAAATTGTAGTCGCTGAATAATTTGTTAGACAGCTGTTGTACAGGCTCATCTATTGACATTCATTTGCGTGAGGATTTGAAAGAGGGTAAAAACAGAGGGGAGATAACTACTCCCTTTTGTTCGTTTATTCACTTCATTTAATTAACTCATAACATTTCATTCACTCTGAATTATTTGAGCATGTGCTCATTTGTCTTCGCCGAGATTCCTCGTAACGTTTTAATGCACAACAGCCTTGTTGTCTTTCTGGCACATGTAATTCCATCAGCAAGTGCGCCACTGAACTTCTTGTCACGAGCGCGAGTTCAAGTCCTTTTTCTCTGTGGAAGAGGAACAAAATGCAGCATCTCCAGAAAAAAAAGGAAAAAAAAAAAAAGAAAAAGACCTGGTGAGTCAGGGTTCAGTATCAGAGATTATGCCACCCTACTGCACTCTGAAATGAAAGTGAACATTCATAGTGACTCACTTCTTGAACCGTGTCCTCCTTGAGCCACAATGAGGAGATTGTTGGCGGAGCGGACATGGTGTGGAAACTATGTGACAAAGAAGAGCGCACAAAATTTAAATTGCTCATCAAATTGCTGTTTGCTCTGTACGAAAACGGCCTGCTTCGCAGGAAAACAACAAAGAATTCGCATGGGTAAGCATGAGAGTTTCCAGAGAGCTTTGCCGAGGCATTCTGGATGAATTAAAGTAACTCTGGCTTTTGGCACGTTTCCACATCGAGAACAGTTTGAGGCAGTATTAGTGGACTGATGTGTTTGAAATATGCTTCTGATGGCAGGCATGCGTGATGTAATGTTCCACAACTTTGTTGCGGTGTCTGAGGAGAAATGTGCTGTGTGGGCGACAAACCGGGTGATCCATACCAACACTGGACAATTTGGACGGGACGACTTGCCCTTAATGTCAAACACCAGGCCTGACGAAGAGCACATGGCTCACCACATAACCCGCTTCGCCAGTTAGCTTCCTGAGACATGTAAAAAGTTTACCTCCATTTTTTTGTGTTGCGGCTCCACGCTGTAGCAAGGACTGGCTCTCCTAGCCCACGGAGTAGCCATGAGATAAAGTGGGGACTGGGCCCAGTGTTGCCTTGGACCTGCGAGCCACGGCCTGAACGCATTCCCTGCACTCAGCTGTAAATATCACCAACAGCTGGTGGCACTCAACTTATTCGTGCTTAACAAATTACTGGCCTATATGACGAGGGGCATGAGGCTGCACTCGCCTCTTGCCAAACAAGTGCCCAGATACGTACAATCAGAAAGTTGGTTCACGGAGTGGAGTAAAAACTGCTCTGAGAGTACATTCTAAGGCTGGAAGGCAGCGGTGGCAAACAGACTTCATGAAAAAAAAAAAAAAAAAAAATATATATATATATATATAAATTTAAAAAAAAAAAAAAAAATAAAAAAAGAAATAAAAAATAAAAAAAAAAAAAAAATTTCTCCTTTAACTTTACTGGAATTTATCCTTTTTATTATTTTGTCACAGTTGCATAT
>CAAKHD010004264.1:76162-88449 GCA_901007705.1 Fistularia tabacaria
TTAGGGTTAGGGTTTAGGGTTAGGGTTAGGGTTAGGGTTAGGGGTAGGGGGTGGGGGTAGGGGGAGGAATGAGGGGGGGGGGGGGGGGGGGGGGGGGGGGTGGGGGTGGGGGGGGGGGGGTGGGGGGGGGGGGGGGGGGGGGGGGGGGGGGGGGATACCTGTAACTTTGAGGGACATCAAATAAGTGTACAAGCCTCATGCCTAAAACAAGAAGTTCAAAATCAAATATTCTTCTCATTAGTACAGTTTTCGCAGTGTGTGTCATCATAATGTCAGGGGCTTCAACACCTAATCAAATTCCACAAAGGCTTGAGACGTCTCATACAAGGAAAACCATTTCTTACAATGACACCTATTGGCTTATGAAGCGCCGTATGGAGAAATCATGTAACACATAGCACTTTCTCATTATAATTCACCTCTGCAAAAAAAAAAGAGGATAAGACGCTTATACCCTCATATAAGTGTTATCATTTGGACCACTGACCAGAGCAGAATTTGTTTGAGGGGCCTGTCCATCTTGAATTTTAGAGAAAAAAAAAAAAAGGATATCCCAGACCCCCCCTGCTTCAGAAGCAAGGGCCGTATCTCTGGAGGGTCAATTACCATTTCGCTTTTGCTTGATCTTGTTTGTTTAACTTGACACAGTGAAGAAAGACCTGACATTGACCAGAATCCGCTGCATTAATGTGTTTCATGTCCTGCATTCATCATTGTCATGGAGCAAGAGGACTGCCAGTGTCACTGGAGGTAGAAGGGAGGGCCTTTTTGTGTGTGTGTGTCTGTATGTGTAGGTGTGTATGTCTGTATGTGTGTATATGTGTGTGTCTGTGCTGTAATAAGAGAAAGTGTGGATTGGAAAAGTATGCACGCTGATCCTTTTTTGAATTTTCCTAAATTATGACAAAAAGGAGGATATTATCCCCTTGCCTCAGCAGTTTATTGTAATCATGTTATCATTATTTATTAAAAGATACCATCAAAAAGACAAGATTATCACATGGAAAGTGAAGTGTAACTTGCTTCATTAAGCCTTCCTTGCAAAGATGCTGAGGTTGTAAAGTGAACGATACGGTAGTTTATTTTTTATTTTATTCAAAGTATAGCTGATTAAAAAACTACCAGTGCAGCAGGTGCATCTTCCAAAGGGTCCGTCCTAAGTCCATTCATTAATTCATGGGTGTGTTTTGGGTCAAACACCGATAAACCAATCGGAAGGTCAGCTCTGGTGTCCTTTACAAGGCAGGTGCGCCAGCGGGGGCAGGTGTCTGAGCACAGCGTTTTTTTTTGTTTTTTTTTAATACAACAAAGAAGGAGAAAAAGGTATCTCTAAAAAGAGCGGATCATCTGTGATGCTCTTTTTTTTTTTATTTTTCAAAAGTGCACAATAAACAGTAAAAAAGAAACATACAGCAACAAAATGTCCTGCCAGCAGCCCTGCCTTTCTCCTTAAATATGCAATAAAAAAAGTGAGACGAGCTGAATAAACCTATCAGTTCACATGGGATATATGTATTTAAACGTTTTTTTTTCCTTCATTATTTCATTCATTATCTCTATAAACGGAATAGATAAAGAATGAATTAATGTATATCTACACACACGCACACACACTCACGCACACGGTACATGCACTGATTGACCGATGACCGAACATCCAGTTTTTGTGTGTTGGCATAATTACACCTCATAAGACACACAGTTTAAACACCTGATTTACATTTTTGTAAATATTCAAAACATTGTTGAGCCAAAAAATGCCAAATTCAGTTCCAAAGTTAGGGAAATATTTTGTTTTAGGGTTCTACAGTGTTCATCACATGGTATTGTGTCACTGTGAGGTCAGTAAGACAACCTGGTTTTATATCCCATGATATGCTTGCATTCATCTCTGTGCTCCTGGTGGCTTTTGAATGTGTATGTGCTGTGAGGAGTGTGTGTACGCTGGTGGGTTACTTCTTCAGGCTCATCCACTCCTTGTCAGCCTCGCCAAGTGGATGACAGACACATCTGAATTTATTTGCCTCGTGTGTGTGTGTGTGTGTGTGTGTGTGTGTGTGTGTGTGTGTGTGTGTGTTGACACTAAAATTCTGCCCCCACATGATCAGCAGCTATTTCACTCAGAGGAAATGAGCACTGTCACTGAAACTCTCACCTCAGTCCATCTTGATTTTTCAACCAATGAGAAAGAAGGTACGGCCAGAGAGGGGCTTTTCTTTAAACTCTCCTCCAAACATCGCAGATGACTGGAGAGCACACTTCTAACCTCAGGTGAACGCAGCGCAAGTTGCCACATTGTGATTGTCCTGCGGGTTAGCTGCCTGCCAGACGGATTTTGCTGCGCAAAGTTTTCCCCCCGTGAAGTTTGAGTCGCTTGGTCAGTGATGCAGGATGAGATATCTATCA
The DNA here is from genome assembly GCA_901007705.1 of Fistularia tabacaria. Classification (NCBI taxonomy): domain Eukaryota; kingdom Metazoa; phylum Chordata; class Actinopteri; order Syngnathiformes; family Fistulariidae; genus Fistularia; species Fistularia tabacaria. The sequence continues at coordinate 78,569 of CAAKHD010004264.1, forward strand.
TCCTGATGTCTAAGGACAAAAGAATCCTCGGTGCTGCTTCAGCTCTCCATTTCTGCAATGTTAAGCAGGTCTGTGGTCTGGTTGTTTGTCATGGTGAGTGCTTATTAGAGGCAATCAGCACGTACACAAATACATATTTATCACTATATCTTTGATCGGCACAAACTGTGTAATTCAGGAAGAGAGGTGGCGCCTTAAGCAGTCAAATAAACAGGTTTACAGAGTAAAATGTACATCAGCAAATAAAAATAAGCATTTTTTGGGAAAATTAATTATAACAGTAGGGGCTGCCATCAAAAATCAGATCACGTAAAAAATCCTGCTGAGGACTTTTAACATTTGCTGTCATATGCTGAAAAACGAACTTCCCTTTTGTGTAACTCTGAGAAGTGAATACCTCGAAAATGAAGCCGAAACAACCGATTTTTTTATTTGATTTTCTATTTTACCAGAGGAATGTTGGGCATATGTTGGGAATGCGTCTGGTCAACTAACATTCAAAGTAATCTATTTATGTATCTGTCTTCTAACACTTTCTCTTTGTGAAGTCGATTTCTGGTGATCGGAATATAAACTGCTTTTTCCTGTCACTCTTTGCATTCATACAGAAAACCTGTGAAAATTCCACAGCTGTCAGACTGATAAATATATTAAAGCTTGATTCTTATTGTTGTTGACTTTCAGGGCTTAAAATTTTGTCATCCAAGTCCAAAATCTTTTTCCTACAACCAGGATTAGGGGATATTTTTTTTGAATAATCATTTTATCAATATTTATCATTATTATAATATTAATTAATATATCTTTATATAATGGTGTGTTGCAGAAATGTTTAATTTAGAAATTGTGTTGACACAAACTCCCACACAAGATCCCAGAGTTAAATCAGTAACATGGGCAGGTCCATTTCTCATCTCCCGTCACCAGCCGTGGACGCATTTTCACTCAGGGACACACCAGCTAGAAAGCTATTGTAAAAAAGTAATAGGTACACAACGTCATAGCACCAGCTGTCTCTTGTGCCCAAAAAGCATCAGATCAATAAATAGAGTTATCGTTGTGTTGAGGTTCATATTGCCCTCTTTTGCATCGCCGAGGTTACACTTTGTGTGAAAATCAAACCCAGAAGAGCTCACGATGCTTCATGAGGGTCATGATCAACGTTTAAATGGATATACTGTTCAAACCCACTCTGGAGTTTTGTGAGAGATTCCGCAAATCCTTCATGGGTGTCATGACAACTGAGCTAAAATTGAAAAAAGTAATCAGCATTCAGCTTCAGCAACATGGGAAAGTTTCAAAATTAGCTGCAGAGAGCTTTTTATAATGGTGAGAAATCTGAAACCTCTCCGCCTGTCATGAAGGCGGAGAGGTTTCAGATCGGGAAAACAACCCCTCGGGGATAGCCGAACCTGAAACTCTTCGTTCTGTTATCTGTAAAATTGTGGAATAAACCATTTCCAACATTTATGAGTATTTCGACAAATTTATGTCTCCAAAGCGTCAGGAACGGCCGGTACAAACACGCATAGTTCTCCATGTTAGAAGAAAAAATATAAAAATACATCAGGAATAACACCTATGAATGTTTCGAACACCTTTGTGTTTTTTTTCTTCCAAATTCTTAAAACAGGAAACAGGTGCCATGGAAACAACTGCAAATCTCACTGTCTTAAATCGCTTCGGAGCCTCAAAAGTACCAATGGCCCGCTTGCAGCAGGACAGCCAGGCTGCTGCCGACTCCTGGGGAAGGAGGAAGGCCGGGCCTAATCACTTCATTTGATGGACGCCTTTTGTCTAAACCTGTAATAAGTCTCTGTCTAATTTGTGACATTCTGACATGTTGACTTGTTTAAACATCAAGCAGACGCAGAAAAAATATGGTAGCATCCATTTGGGACTGTGCTTCTGGGGAGGCTCTCCACGGACCGCTCCCTGCCAAGGTGACAGGGCCCATTAACAAGCCCTGCTGCACAGTTCCCTTTGCTCTAGAGAGTTTTCGGGGACAGCCATTCTTTGCTGGCGTCACATTTTACGCCACAATTATAAAAGCTGGAAAAGCAGACAACAGTTGTGCATGCTCTCCATCGGCAGCAAACTTTTTTCTTTTTCTGTTATTTACGGGTGTTATTGTGTATCTAGTGTCGCAGGCCTAATAAATACATTGTCAGCACGCCGTTTATTAGCCAAACAGTCTGAATAACAGTAACAATCTGCTACCATGGGTGTGTGTGTTTGTATGTGTGTGTGAATTTAATCCAGGGTAAAGCTCTTTGGAACTGTGAGGTGATGAAAGCGCTTTACAAGGGGAGAGCATAATACTGTAATAACTGCCAAAAGAAACATTTGAAACTCGAGTGCAGACTTTTAACAGCTATGAAAATACAGGAGATCACAAGACAGATCACAATAATACTGATATCGGTCCACAGAAAAAAAAAAAAAAAAAAGGCCTGTGTGATATTGTCACTATAAACTTGGTCTTATATACTATTTTCAAGTAGTTATATGATGCATAGCTGTCTTACTATGTACCTGTGTGAGGGGCTCATTGTTCCAACATAAGTAATCAGGGAATATATCAGCTCTTTAAACCTCCATGGGAAAATGATCCCGAAAATATGCCTTTTACAACTTATGTGAAAATTCTAGGACAACAAAAATAATAATAATAATTTCTTATTCACAAAAGTGCAATAAAGAATGCATCGACACGCAGCAATCACATCCACATCTGGGCTGTACCTTGGAGGACTTATTGTGGAGAGAATAACAGGAAGGGCAAGGTTTCAGCCCAACTCAGCAAGAAAGTAGCCGCATCAAAAGTACTGCAAGGTAGAGCGCCGATAATAGACCTAAACAAACAAAACTCCCGACAGGAATAGAAAGATCAAAACAATGCCTATTTAGTGCTCACACAGGCAACGTGAATGGCTTTTGTGTGGCGCTTATTATTGCAGTCTCAGTGTAGCAATGGTACAGAGCAAATCTCAGTAATTAACCTATGGTAATGACAAAAGCCAATTTATGGCTCTTAAAGATCAAATGTATCTGGGTTAATATGAGGTCAATCTAATGCATGTGCGGGAATACCAGCGATGGAATTGGAGCTGGTCGGGGAGAGGTTTACTGGGATTATCGCCAGCGCGAATAGCGATTCCAGAAACATCCATAATGAATACACAGTAAAGCACACAGTCACGTAAGGACTCTTCTAATACAGTGAGAAATATCCTGAACTGATAAATCTCATTTACAACAACCTCCTTTCACTCGAGGAGGCAAAATTAGAGCGCTGATTACTGTACATCTGATAATGAAAGAAAACTGCCATTGTGGTTGGCAATTTTGATCTGATATGAAAAAGTGGATCGCAGTGTTATCATTTACACATGCTATGTTTTAGCAGTAATAATAATTCCGTGCCATCAGTTCAATTGCGTGTGTGTGTGTGTGTGTGTGTGTGTGTGTGTGTGTGTGTGTGTGTGTGTGTTTGCCATTGTTCCTTACTTCCTGGCATTCACAATGTACACCAGGAATTATAATAATTCAAATATTTGATTCTTACAAAGCCTTACCTTTTCATCTAATTTCTGTGACAGCTGTATTTATAAATGTATGCGTTTTATTTTTTTAAATTAGCATTATCATGGTTATGGGCCGAACCACAGTTCTTGCGGTTAAATTATCTAGACGAGGAGCTGCTGCTGCAAAGCAGAGTAGGATCTTCCAACCAAATGTTACTTTGCCCGAAAGTCCGCGCCCATAATCGTCGCCTTACAATAATGTGTCTTCACACAATATTACGAAAACAATTAAAAAAGGAAAACGGACAACCGAACTGTCGGGCCATAATCCAGACGCGCCGTTCTCACAGAGCACTGCCTTTCCTATCTGTTCCAGGATTTCCAAGGACAGCGAGAGGTCGCTCCAGGTACCTTTTTCATTACGCAGCAGCTTTACATTACATTCTGTCTAAGGATTGATGGTCAGGACATTGTGCAAAACTAAAGCAACAATTCAAAAGCAGGAGCTATCCAAAGTAGTATTTGTTTTTTTTTGAAGAATTTACCTCCACCTGTATGTCCAGGCGCCACATGAAGTTCAGTGGTGATTCCTGGTTGTAGTAGTTCTTCCTAGAAGTACATGAGACATCAGGGTAGCATTTGCAGGGATGGCATCAATGACTAGAGCGACACAGGAGGCGCGACTGCTGACACTTGTGTGTTTAGCAAATCTGTGTATTTGCTCCAGCATTTGTTCATTGATCCTTTCTTAATGCTGCTATAAATTTGATTTCTTGCAGGTTTTCATTTGCTCGATATACCTGGTTCCTCAGATGTGATCCCAACACAGAGAAGATGCACACGGGGAAAGAACGTTTTATCTTTAATTCCCGATACCTTTGGGCCGAAGTATCTGGGACTTCTCGAGTGGTAAAATAGTTTTTACTCTTCTAGTTTATGTTTTCTCATTACGATTTTAACTATGTTTCAAAATGTGGATTATCTGAGACTTTGGCTCCTTCTCTAGGAGTTGAGCCACCTGGAACGAGCAACACACCGAATGGACATTACCCATTCAGCCCCGACTCCAAACAGAGCCCACTGACAGATAACTGCTCCTGGAGAGTTACGCTGCATTTAAATAGCACCTTTTGATATGAGATCAATACGACGGATTAACAGTCCAGTCACTCATGGGCAGATGCTGCAGGGAGACAGCATGCTTTGACTGTGATACATTATGTGCCAGAACTAAACAAAGAAGTTATTTCAATTCCAATGGTTTTGTTACTTTTTTCACAAAAGGTCAAGCGCTGTCAAAAATATCAGCATATTGACCTTTTTAAACATTCCAGAAACATTGGGATCACAGATTATGCTTTCTTTCCTGTTTTATCGGTAGCAAAGGGTTAAAGCTCATTCACACCAAAGTCACGGGGGCCGCAACTCTCTATGCTTGTCATTTGCAGGTCATTCTACAGTTCATTGGAAGTCTAACATGGCATTGAGTGTCTTGGTGATAAGTGTGAATTGTCAGGAGACAGTGAGCACGGCGACACACATGATGAGCAGATCTGGCACGTCTCTCCGGTAATGATGGCGAATGCGCTCACCAGCACCCGTGGATTTCAGGGTTGGATTCTACCCGTCAGACCAACCAAGTTCACCAAACATTTGAAGACTGAGAACAACGTGCTGAGCCTTTATTCTAAACATCCCATTTGTTCTGGAGTTGCGTCATGCCAGTGAAGGTCACACATCATCCTCACTGTAAAATATCAATGCAACTTTAAAACTCAGTAAAAGAAAGAGGGATTCTTTCATTTTTACCGCCTATGGATTCCTTTCCGTTTGGAGTCCCCCCTGCATGGGTTTCCTCCATGCCCTCTGGTTTCCTCCCACAATCCAAAAGCATGCAGGAGGTTTATTGGAGACCCTGAAGTGCCAAGATGTGTAACTGAGAGAGTGAACGGATGAATGTCTCTATATGCCGTATAAATGAGAGAGTCAATGGTTGCATGTCTCTAAACTTGGCCCTGAGGTGGACCGGTCCAATCCCGCTTCTTGCCCACTGAAAACTAGGCTAGAGTACAGAGTACAACCCTGAGTACAGGATTATCTGTATAGATAATCAGTGAATGAATGAATGCATTTATAAATGCAAACGCTTCAGGCGCTCCATTGTGCCCACGGCCTTCAGACTGTATAACAGCAGTCTGGACGGGACACAACTCTGACTGCCCGGGGAGCATCTGTGCTACCGCCACCCCATCACTCCGTCACCCACTCACACGTATGGTGCCCATAACTACCTCAGAGTTCTTTCAATCTATTTATTTCTGCTCATGTTATTTTGTGCTATCAATGTGTAAATGTCTATGTATATATATGTGTATGTGTGCATTGTGTATATGTGTATATATATATACTTATGTAGGTATGGGAATGTGTGTAAAAATGTATGTATACGTGTGTGTGGAATGTATGGTGACTTATGTGCATATGTGTTTGCACTGTCATATGTGTGTATTTATCTTTCCTGTTTTTTGTTTTTTTTCTCTTTCTCTAATGTTGCTGCTGCAACACCCGAATTTCCCCTATGGGGATCAATAAAGTATTATCTTATCTTATCTTATCTTATCTTATCTTATCTTATCTTATCTTATCTTATCTTATCTTATCTTATCTTATCTTATCTTATCTTATCTTATCTTATCTTATCTTTAACTTGAGATCAAATTGAGGACAAGCATGCATGAACTAAACTCAACTCTTTCTTAGTTAAGAAAGTTTGCAGTTCATGTTAAGTAATATTTTCATTACCTAACTATCACAACACCACGCACTTCAAAAGAAGCGTAGGGTCGGGAGGTTTTAAAAAAAAAAAGGTACCAACTTAATTCATGGAAAAAAGGTTGGGACTGGCTGAAACTTTAGGGATTTTTGTTGTGCCCACAAGACATAAGGCCATAAACTGTTGGGGAAAAAAAAGGCTTTTGAGAAGTGTTTCTTAAAAAAAAGAACAAAAATAAAAAAAACACTGCAGCACATTTTGTCACAGGAGGGACTTGATGTCCTTCTCTTGTTTTTTTTCCGAAGTCACAGTAGCAGAGGGTTTGAAAACCGACTGACTGTTTCTCAGTATGGAGTACTACATGAGTTCACGTTGTTTTTCGCTCTTTGTAATCATGGAGAATGAATGTGTTTTTGCTGCTGCAGGTAAGTCCTGTATGTCAGGAATACTGATCGCTCTCTGCCTGGATGTGCTGGTGAGGAGTGTGATGGTGTGTGTGCATCTGTGATGGCAGTGAAAAAACACCAGCATCAATCAAACCAAAATCAAAACGGATGAACTGTCTTTTGGGGTTTTTTTCTGCAATACCTTTCTATTTTTTAAGTTCCTCTGAAAAATAAAACTGTGTTGCTCATTGACGGGTGGTGTTATAGATTATTAGACCTAAATTGATGCCACTAAAGTGTCACGAGAAGTGACTCGCTTGGATTGTTAGGGCAGTTCATCATAAACGGTTTGAATCTTTCACTTTGCAGGGCGCAACAGTAAAGTCGAATCTGGTTGGACACACACACCCACACACACACACACACACACATAATCATTTATCTATATACGAACATATGCATTTACTGTATACACACTCTTATAAATAGATGCATACATTCATATAAACACACAACTTATATTTGGAGGCACAAAGACATATACTTGTATCTATACATATGTATGTATATATATATATATATATATATATATATGCGTGTGTATACACAACTCTGCATTGTATACACACACTTATAAATACATGCATACATGACTATATACACACAAATTATACACACACATATAAATACACACATATACCTGTATACATACATACATACAGTATATGTGTATAAATATGTGTGTGCATGTAAATACACATTTACATTTACTGTAGATACAAACTTATAAATACATATGCATACATACATTGATTCTTATAAAAACACAACTTACACACGCAGATTAACATACACACACACAGACACACAACTATACATGTACCATACACATGTATGCATTTACTGTATATACACAAATTATGAATACATGTATTCATACATACATAAATGCATACACTCGTATAAACACACAACGTGTTAATTCAAACTTCACCAACATATTCAGTCCAACAACCCAGCTGCCTTTGCAGGGGACGGTTGGTTTAACAAACCTGGAAGTTTTCTTTCTTCTTAATCCCCTTATTTACCTCCTTGAAAATGGGGTATGGTTGGCAAACTCATGTATATTGAAACTTGCGAGATGATAGAGGCTTTTACGGCGCACTGTCTTCATACTAATGTAACCGATTCGGAAAAAAAAAATGTTCTTAATTAATCTCAATTCTCCAGACAGACAACCTTCCCCTCGCTTGCAATTTGACAGACTGCACACATCTGCACACAGACTATATCAACATCTGTGTTACCACTGAAGAAATCTGTAGTGGTTTTTGTTGAGGATGCACTAGATTATTAATGTAAATTAATGCAATAAGTCTTCTTGTTGACTGATTTGCCTTGTAAGTCTGGAAGTAAAGAATTAAACTTTGTCAAAAACATGGATTAACTTGCCGATGCATACGAAAATGGCCTTTTTCTGCACTACACAAGCTCGTCCGCACTGCAGGTTGCGTCTTCTTTAACATTAATGCCTCATCTCAGTGCTCGACTGGACCGTGACCTTCCCCCCAAAGGAGGCAACCCCGATCGCCTCTGCACACTGAACTGATTAGAATTGGAAAAAAAAAACCACAATACACACTGTCCCCTGAACACATATGATAGGAAACACAACAAAAGCTGAGAAATTGAAGCTTAGAAATGTGTGACATCATATATCCAGCGACATTTGTAATACACAAAATAATATGGAATGCATTTTCATCCTCCAGTATTTTGACTATTTTGACTCCACCTCTTATTCCTAATTCCATCGCTGCCCTAGCATAGCCTATTTTGATGAACATGACAATATTGTGGAGCCGAGCGGGCGACGTGTATCTGTTGACTCGGGCAGTTTGGACCCGTCTCAGAAAGATGGGGAAGTTCAGACGTCCTGAGGGAGCTTCGAGTAGATCTTGACACGAGCCCTTGCAAGGGATTTGCTGAAAAATGTCCTCTTACACAAGCTCGTAATATGAGTTACAACCTGTGCCTTTAAACCTGACAGGCCCTGCAGCTCGGCTGCTGCAAATAGCAGAGTATTTTTATGTCTTTCTGACTGGGCATGTACGTCACACCTACTCACCACATTGTTAACTACTTTTGGATTTTCTTTTGACGGCAAAAAATTGAATCCACCGGCAAAGTTGTTATGAAACAGTTGGTTATTCAGATTCCTGCTAGACAAAAGGATTTTATTTTGAAATTCATACGTCAGAAACGCTCTCTCAGACCTATGTGTTGTAGGGCTAGAGGCAGTCTTAGAACCCAGGGTGTCAACAATGTTTGGATGACGTGCTGTCACTCAGCAAAGTAATTCTTAGCTTTGGGATTCAAATTTACAAATCTAGAATATAGATGCGAATATCTTGAAAGATGGAGTTATTTTATCATCTTCACAAACACACTCTTTTCTCTGTGGAGTAAAAAAAATGCACTGGGAACAGTAGGGACATATCCTGCAGGTAAAGTGTGTGTGCCTACGTGTGTGTGTGTGTGTGTGTGTGTGTGTGTGTGTGTGTGTGTTTGTGCGGTTAGCTAAAGTGAGCCATATTGTCTCTTTCACTGCCACAGCAAGAAAATAAACCGGCTCCAGCTGCTGCCTCTCGACAATCAATTATTTGTTATAACGTAGTGACATATAAAGAATTAAATATTAATGCGCTGTTGTATATTGATTGAAAAAATACCTGCCACCGTAATGGTCCGGTTGATATTTCTGAATCAAGCAACGACAAACTCGTTATCAAAGGTCATTTTTTAAACATTTATGGTAGCTGAGTAGCTATGGAGCAGGAGGCCTCAGCAGGACAATAAAAAGAAAAAAAAAAAAAAAAAAAAAAAGCTGAGGGCTGTTCAAAATAAAAGTTTCTGAATGTTAAAGAAGATCCCGGGAGCCGTGTAGACCCTCAGACCCGGCACACTTCCAGCCCGAGAGCCCTTATTTTGGTAGGAGGAAAGGCTCGATGAGAACTTCTCCTGACTTTCTCAAGTTCATCTTGCATTTGCCCGACTTGTGGACGGCAACTCTCGCGAAATTGTAACGTAAATTAGCATAACAAATACAGACAAGAATTTCCTTCGGACATGGGGGTTAAAAGATTGGACTGGGAAGTGAGAGAAATGTTTTTCATTCAGATCGGAAGAGCGTCG
>CAAKHD010004264.1:94960-105474 GCA_901007705.1 Fistularia tabacaria
CACCACCCCCCCACAAAAAAGGGAAAAAAAAAAAAAAAAAAAAAGGAAAAAAAAAAAAAAAAAAAAAAAAAAAAAAAAAGAAAAGTCAAAGAAAAACAACAGATTTAAAGGCCACATTTTAGAATGAATTACATACAAGAGTATGCACCCTGCCATGATGTATTAGGAAGACCATGGAATCCACTTCTTCATCTCTGTAGGGTGAATGTGACCATTATAGTACGTGGGTAGCAAACTCATGCCACCGGTAACGCGCACACACACACACACACACACACACACACACACACACACGCACACACACACACACACACACACACGCACACACGCATACACATGCACACACACACAAGGCTCGAGCTTGAGAAGAGCTAGGCACCAGTAGGCAGTGTCTGATCCCCGGTGATTGCTGAGCTTCCTAATGGCCTTTGACCCCATGATTCACAGCTCTCTGTTGTAAGCCTGTCACAGATTGGCACTGGGCAAGAGAACAGGAGCATTAATACTACATTAAATGTCAGGAATTCAAGGATTAGTCAGATCGCTGTAACAGGATTTATGAATGAACAGCATAGCATGGCTGTAATAACCTGACACCCTGATGAAGACAACAATAACGATGATGATAATTATCATCTGCAATTAAAAGCCAAAATGGCCGAACGACAGAGCAGAGTTGGATGAGCATCAAAGAGTCCCCGGAGGACAGGAGCGACCACCCCCCCCCCTCACACACACACACACACACACACACACACACACACACACACACACACACACAAAGTTCCCTTCGCCACCCCTCCCTCCCATGCCGTCCCTACCCCGGCACGGCTCACACCCGTTCCCGCCTCCTGGAGGTACAAAACTCAGTGGAGTGAGAGGAAGTCTGCAGCGAGACAAAATGCTGCAAAATGACAGGGACAATAATGACAATGAATTTCATGTCTCCCAGTCATAGAACCAGAGATGCTTGGCTGGGCTGACTCGGCCGATTAAATTGTTACAGGTACGGTGGCGGGAAACAGCCCTATTATCTTACATGTTTATCAATTATCCCTGTAAAACATGGAGAAAACCATCGATGAGTATTTTGAATTATAACCAAGCATATGCTAGAACATGTTAGTTATTACGAAAAAGGCTGTATATGGCAATATGTGTATGTACGCAGACTGTCAATCTTCTGGTCTTTTCCAACTAAATCATATGTTTGCAAAGACAACGTTTTCTTAGGCTAGAGAGAATGTCTATATGTTGAAACTATCTGACCATGACGGCTTGAAAAATCCCGAGGAGATAAACCCGAGCAGTCAGAGCCTAATCCTCCAGTAAGGAAGGTCAGGATCGAAAATGTCACCGCAATAATGTACCCGGTTGCATACAGGAAAAGGCATGGGAAAGACAGCTTGAGGAGAAATTAAATATATGTTAATATTATTTATTGATTTTTTTTCTTCCCTCGTGCCCCCTTTGACAGATTTTCTTCCAGAAATATTGTGAATTGCTTTTTGGAAGACGTTCAAAGTCCGTGCAGCGGTGTTAAAAAGCTGTGCACAAATAAAAATAGCTCTTGTTAAACACCCCCTCCATCCTACTTCAGCTACTTCTGCTAAATAAATAAGGTTGACAGATTACTGCTCAGATAGCAGCCGTATTCCCTCAGAAGTATGTTGCCTTTTTGCAGTACATGGGAATCCACATATCCTCAAATGCTAAATGAAGTCTGACAGATAGCCTAGAGAAACAAAGTTGGGAGTTTGCAGCTAGTAAGGAGACCTTGAGTGAACAGGACATGCTATGTACACCCTGGCTAACAATCAACATATGCTTTGTTTTTCTGATGCCAACACAAGGCACATATAGCCTGGAGAAAGATGGATCCTGGGACTGGTTGGAACGCAATGCCTACTAGCTATTTTCTGGTAAAAAAAAAAGAAAAAGAATGCTGCCTCTAATTTGTTTACGCTCACATAGACAGCAATTACACGGTCACATGAGGCCAAGGATACCGCAGAGGTATGATCCAGGGCATGATATTGCTGAAAATTCCTTCATTTTTTCCGTCTTGTCAATAGATATAAACCGAGCTATCACGCTGCTTCAGGCTATGCAACTCAGTAAATGTCCAGCGGTCGTCATTGGCTTTGCTTTGTTTTTGTTTTTTTTTAACTCTTATTATTATTGAAAACAAAGATGTTTTGTTTGGTGTCAATTGTTGTACAGAAATATCTGTAAGAATGACAAAATGCCATGGATGATGCAATAGTTTAAACAATTTGCTACTTACTCGTTGGCTTCCGAAAGAGCACATTTTTCAACCATCGGCATTACCTAAGAAAGACTAATAAACCATTTAACACCTGATTCTGCATGGGACTATAATCTAAAATTTACAGGTCGTAAGCAAAAACTCATTAAAGATTCTCTTTTGATGAATAAGGAAGTTACTATTTATGTATGAATATCAAATGAATTAATATATTTATATGCTCTACGGGTTTTGGTCATTTGTGGCAAAAGGTAACACATCACAAGGAGGACATGGATGACACACGGTATATCAGAGAGCATTGATATAATTTACATACTACGCCACTTTTCCCATCCTTTCTTAAACATGTTCATGGACTCCTACCATGAAAAAAATAAACAAGTAAGTTATTGTCATGGATAATAAAGAGCAACAACAGTGATTTAATGCATGCAAGGAGGGAGCTTGTATTAAGGTTCTCCAACATAAAGTGCAACCTGTACTTCCAATTCATAATTACATGCAACATCAACGAGGATATATTCATTGAAGTCTGCAGCCGTAGGAAGTGCGAGGATCACACACCTGTCAGAGCATTGAAAAGCTTGATTTCTGCCAAGAGATGCAACAGATGCTGCAATTGCCAACAATACACTGAGAAAGACTTTGACTTTAGGCAGTGTCATAAAACAATGTCCCACCAACATGCCTTGCGATGATGAGTTACAAAACAGCTAATAAAAGCAAGAAAAATACAACATTTCTGTGGTTAGTCATATGCACTTTGGATCACATGTTGTTAAAGGGTCTTTTATTCACCGAGATAATGTTTAGTGTTAAACGAAAAATGGCATGATTTAAGACTTCTCGCGTCATATAAAACAACGCAACTGGTGAGAGGATCAGATCACAACACCGCAAACGTTATCCTTTCTGTGGTGCCAGTCATATGGGCTGTGGATCATGTGTTGCCAAAGAGTCACACTCTTTTATGCCCCGAAACAGTGATGTGCCCTGCCCGACAGTAGCTGGGTCGGATATGGCGGCTTTATGCAAGTGAGGGAGGGGGGCCTGGAATGTTGACAGGCAGCATGATGAGTTAAGACGCTTCCTCGGCCCAGCTAGGAGACAAATCAGAAAATCTCCAATTCCCCTCTCAGTAATGAGCCACACCTGTACACTGCTTTAAATACCAGAGAGAAGCTTTAAATGTCAGGTGCAATTAAAGCTTATGATTCAAGGCTGCACCAATCAAATCAAGGCCCCCGAGTTCACCCAAGTCTGGGGGAGCAGAGGCGAGATGGCACGGAGATGTTATGGACCCCTCTTCCTTTCGCTCACACTTCACCGGCTCTCTCAGCCCAAAGGTGATTGTAAAGTTTACTACCATTCAACTTCTCCATCTTCCCCAACTCCGAGCTTTTATCAAAGAAAAGGTTTAGTGCTTTGCGTGCTATATGAGGTGCAAAATGACAAAATCTGTCCAAAGAGCGGGTCGGGAAAATCCAAATTCAAGATGGGACATTCGATGCAGTGGCCTAGTTGTGGCTGAAATCAGTATTGCGTTCAATATTGGGCGGGAAATATTACAATTATTTTTTGACCCGATCCGTCGAAAGTTGTCCGAGTACTTTGCATTGTGTCAATCTGACAGAGTATGCTAAACCGAAGAAAGCATGAATTGATCAAATGAACGCTGAGTACGTCGCATCTTTTGCATCTGACGGCCAGCGGTCCGAAACCTAAATATCTTAAATTTAAATATGAGACGAGACTCAATGAAAAAATATTTAAGACTTAATTTTCTGGTGTGTTAGTAATTGGCGGTTTGATGGACTAAAATCAACTTGTACATTTTGAGGGTAACTCTCACCGAGCCGGTTCCATCGGAGACGCCGCGCAGCCTACATTATAGCAATGAGCCCGGCATGGCAGTTGCATTTCTTGCAATCACACTAATTGGTCTCCTCTGCTGCTCACCTTCGAGACCCTAGCATGTTCATACAGATAGAAAAATAAGACACTTATAGAAAACACAAGCCGAGAATAATGAGATTCTTCAAATCCTGCGAAATGTAACAGAAAATGGTGACATTTCAGTTTGAACCTGGGTGACTTGTCTTAAACAATTCACACATCAAGGGGTGAGAGAGAGGCTTTGGTCCACGGATTACGTCGAGATAATTTCATGAATTAAGGCACAAAATGATCCCAACACAGAATTTGTGAGTTTAAAACAAAATATTTCATATCAACAACAACAACAACAAAAAAAATTCAGGCAGGCAGTCAGTCAAGGCAAACATGTCACAGCTTCCCCTGAATGAAAAATGAACAGGGGAGGGTAAATAAAGCAATATGACCAGAGGGACTAGGAATTCTGCGGATAAGTGTCAGCCGCGGAGAAAAAATGAAGCATTTACCTGTTTGTAATCCAATTTCATGATGGCTTTGTGTAGATATCGGACTCCTCCACGAATGAGCTCGGTGCCGCGGCTGCCGGTGCCTGATGAGAAATCGCCTCCCCTGCACAGGGGCAGTTTTGAGATCCGACTACGAGAGCCCGGGAAACACATCAACATTTGGGTGCTTATTGTCCCAAATCTTTAGAATGGATCCGGTGCTATTCACGTATGCACAACTTTCCACTGTAATATTCATGATGAGAACAATATAGCGAGGCCATACATATTCCATTGGTTAAAAACAACAATCCTTTTCCCCAGGATGACAGCATGAATCTCAAAAAGGGAACCGCATAAAAACACACTTAAAAGAACCACAGAAATAGAAAATGCACTGAGTTTTTTTTTTCCTCCCCCCCCGTGGATTTAAGGGAGAAATCTCATGACTTTAATCATTTCTTTAACATTGAGAGCCCCTTTCACTTTGTCTAATAGAAGCCTCTTTGCCATCCCAGATGGCCTGTAAATCCCACTTTTGAAAAGAAGAAAGGAGGAATAACTGAGGATTAGAAGCAAGGGTTCCAAACCCCCTCTACTCAACATTAGACAACCAGTGTAAATACAGGGACAAACCATATTTAAGAAGCCTCCAACTAGCGGCATTAATAATTGATTTCCGTATGTAATGGTAACCACGAGAGGCTGCTCTTCCTCACTGGAGGACAGAACAGTCATCTTTTTTTGTTGTTGTTGTTGTTGTTGTTGTTATTGTTGTTGTAGGATTGGGCGCCGGCCCACGCGCTTGTTCAGGGGAGAAATCCTCACAATCAAAATCCAGCTTCTCTAGACATCGTGGCAGAGGGACAAAGTTCTCCGGCCCATGAGAGGTGGCTCGGAAGACGCTCGCAATACCAACCGGGTTACGCAACATTAGGATCGGGGACGTCCATCCGCGAGCCGGGGCTACACGAGGGTCTCGCCACATCTCTCGAAGCTCATCACTGCATTCAGCCAAGTGTCACATCGCTTGCGGTATACAAGTTCAGAATGCCAGTTTCCGACCGATGAAAGATTCAGTTGTCCAGTAAAATACTTGTTGAAAACAGACAGACAGGTCGTTATCGTTTGCTGAGAATGGATCGGGGACTTTCTTTCAGTTTTCACCCACGACTGCATTAGCCTTCCACGACACCGACATGGGTGGCGGAGTTGGTGCTCATCTCTGACAACGACGAGAGTCACTACAGAGAGGAGATCCAGCGGGACAAGAAGGAGCAGGGAGGTCATTGTGGATTTTTAGGAGGTCGGGGAAAGCGGAGTGGGGGTTCTCTTCATGACTCCCCCCCCCCACAGCTTCTCAGACTTAACTGAAGACGTCCATTCATTTGGACAACAGTCCACGTGTTTTGATCAAGATTATAATGCTCATTATAATAGTCAGAGATGGTTAATACTGAATGTGTCCTGAGGAGCTTTGTGAAATATACAGCATGAGCTGAGGCTCATTTTCGAAACCTCCTACAAGCCTGGTCCAACTCCGAACTTGTCGTCTGTTGAAATATTTCCATTTTATGTCACTTCCAGATTTAAAAAAAGCATCACTTCCGTCATTTACCGGAGAATCGTTTATCATACAGTGTCTACAAAACGAAGCCGAGTGGTCGAAAGTGTCCTCGGAAATCTCCTCCGGAACAGGTCTGCGCTGACGTTGACCGGCAGGATCCACTCACAGCACCGAGATGGAGGAGAGAACTCAAAAATATGTAATAATGCTCCGAGTGGGTGACATCAAAAAGCTCATGTCATGACACAGATGTGCAACACTCAAGAATTGGTTTTAGAGAAATAGCTCCAAGCAGGTAGCATCACCATGGTAACCAATAATGGTGGCGCAGTGACTGACCCACAGAGAAAAGAACTGTAGATCATGAAATAATAATTGGCGCGCAAAAATAATCATAATGTTTCTTGTCTCTAAATATCGGTATTGACTGAATTCTCGAACGCAGCTTCAGTGGATATTTTCGACGAATAAACGATGACGGTTATGCTCGTCACAAATGAGCACCAGGTCACCAAGCGTAATGCTGTGGCTTATTGATTGCTTTTTTATTAGTGTTTGGACACCAATAAGATCTCCACCACAAAATACGATGAATAAGGTGTACGCGTTGTTTATTTGGGGCTTTGCTAGTTCCGATTATATGGGGACATATAGCACATCACCTATTCTGTGAAACATATACATAAAGACAGAGAATGTCTGTGACGTAAATATAGTGAATAAATAAGACGAGTTGCAATTTTATGCGTCCTGAGTGAATCCCGGCTGGAATCCGGATCGGTGGCTCCTCCTTCAGCTGTGACCTCATGAGATGCCCGTGAGCTTTTTGAGAACGCCACCCCCCCGTCCGTCCCGACGACAGATCCTCCACGTGCGCCGTTTCTCACCTGTTTCACCACCTCTGTCCTGCAAAACCTGGGTTGATAGCATCCGCGCAAACGAAAAACCAGCCATCCATTTCATTGTCACATGACTCCGGGGGACAGTGCACATTAATAAATGTGTTTCATTATTATGCATATGTCTCTATATTCCTCGTGATGGATTTCAGTAAAAAGATGTCATGCATTTTCTGCAACAAAGCTGTCAGGCACCATCAAACAATAAAAAGCAATATATCACACGCTTATGTATATTATTTACAACATTTCCAAATATTGTCTTTCTAGATTAATCATGCGATCTGCATGTGGTACGGAGTAAGACACCCAGACAAACAAAGTAAATTAAAGTATTGGCAAACATGACGCTGCCTCAAAGTTTATCCCATCGAGGAAAAAAACAGGAGATCTCTCAGGGGAGGGGAGAGATCAGGCCGGTCACGATTCACTTTATTCGTGTAAACATAACTATCAAGAAAACACAAAAATACTTTCTCAATCCGGGTCGTCCGAAATTGCGTGAAATGACTTTTAAGCGTGGAAAAGTGTCGCTGTGCAACAATGACAAAACCTCACCTGTGTCCCCTCGTTGCCGGCCAGATGAGCAACTCCTCGAGATGCTAACGAGCCTCCTCCGGCAGCGATCGTGATCCCAGTACATCCTCGCGGAATGCCAAGACCGCTCCGGCGACGGGCAGACGCTCAGCACAGTGCGTTGGTAATCAACCGGAAGAAAGAGGAAGGAGAAGACCAAAAATAAAAAAATAAAAAACAACAACAAACAAACAAAAAAAAAAAAGCAGTTGAAATAATCCTTTGAGGCAAACTACATGCAGCAGGCAGGCTTAGTGTGGCAGTTAAGCTGCGGCTGCATTCAGATTACGGATTGTATCCTTTCTCAGTTCTCGCAAAGTTTGTGAGGTCTTTATGTAAAAGGGAAATACAAATTGTACAAGACAGTTTATTGTAGACAATATAACCATCTCAATATGACCGTCTTAAGTGGTCAAGAAGCAGGTCTGCCTCCCTCCGCCATAGCTTTGATTGTGCGCCGCACTAAACTGAAGCCACAAGAGTAAAAATCCTCCCATCCAGCTGCTTAGTGAAGAAAGCAATGCGGCTTAGGCAAAGCTTTATCCAATTCCCTCATCATCCATTGTAGGACACTTTAGTGGGGCCGAAGTGGAGTCGCTGCAAATTCCTGAACAAAAAGAAATCTGTCACAGAGCCCCCCGCTATCTGTGTACGACCAGGCATTTTTTTTCCTACTCTCTGTTCGGCTGGAAAAACTGTGACACCTAAAACTTCATGTGACGCATCATCTGAGATCACACCGCGAAAACAAGGCGTAGGATTCCCCACCGGCTGAAGTAATCGATACGTTTTGGGAACAATCTTTTAAATGCGTCCCGTCGCCTGCGACGGTGCCTCTGCGCATTCAGGCCTGTATTCATCACTATTACAGAGAGATTCCCTTTTAACTATTCAGAGTCATTTGAACCTTTTCTAATTTAGATATGATATTAATCAAAGAGATTGACAAAGAAACTAATGGTTTGTCTGATTTTCACCCGGGCACAATCCAGCCAGCAATTGATTGTGGCACCGGGGACACCTGCAGCTTCAGAATACATTTTCACTTTCGGAAGCAGTGGGAAAAAAACATTACCAAGAGGAAATATTGCCCTGCCACATGAATATGCAGGGACTTGATACCAGCAGTGTCATTACTAATGTTTCTGCCAATTACAGAGCATGTCATGACACTGTGATTCATGAATATTCATCATTGACTGATATAGACAGCAGCGGTGTGCAGAGGCCTTCATTCCCATTTTACTGTCTCATTGTGAATGGTGAACAGGTACCTCCATCATGCCATGGAGGCGCCTTCCAGCTGCAAGACAAGCTGTTCCATAAGGCATTGCTAGTTAACAGTGTGTTATATAAAGGTGTATAAAAGTGATGAAGTGCTCCCTGGCTCTAAAGAGCAGGCATTAAAGCATATTAAGTAGACATTTAAGCTTGTAAAGTGGGAATCTAGAAATGGAAGAAGACACTGAGCAAAGGGATGCCTCCAGGGTTGGGCTGTTCAATTCTCAGAAAGTTCGATACCTGCTGGTGCTCTGAACTGAAATGAGGTTTATAGGATTTGCATGCAGTTTCGAAGAGGGAACTGTGAAATGAAACTTGAGAGAGAAGACAGAAAGCGCTCGAATTAAACACGTCTCGAGTATTTCAACGTTGTCGAGAAATCTGATGGAGTGGCGGTGCTGCTTCGCATAGTGTTCCGCAATACAGGGGTGTACCTTGCCCTCCCCCTCTAAAAGCTACCCCTCAGATCCAGCTTCACATTATTAAAAAATCACTGCCTTCATCCAGAAGTTTGCATTGTCTGTGCTGTACTTAAATAGCCTCATCCCACAGTCTCACATTCAAAATCCTTATCCAATAAAGTCCAGCACATACAGTGTATACACTGCACTTACACTATTTGAAATACTTCTCATGCCAGGTAATATATTACTTTATATTCATGCATGTTTTTCTCCTTGATGTATGTGCATAAACATGTAACAAACATTCTGAGATAGCAGCTGGGTGAAGCGGAGCTCAAACATTTGGCTTTTTTGACGATTCCGTTCGGGGTCGACACAGTGGTCAGCACGTACACCTCATAGCAAGCGGGTCCCGCAACAAGGGGCCTTTCTGTGCGGAGTCTCCAAGTCCCGCAGTTCTCCGGTTTCCTCCCACGGCGTAAAAACGTGCAGTAGGTTTAATGGAGACCCTAAATTGTCCAGAGGTGTGAATGAGTGGGTGAATGGTTGAATGTCTATGTGACATGTGAATGGTTGTGCATCTCTATATGACATGTCGATGAGAGGGTGAATGGTTGTGTGTCTCTATGGGGCCCTTTGATCGAGTGGCGACCAGTCCAAGGAGAATCCCGCCTCTGGTTGGATGACAGCTGAGATGGACTCCATCCAGTGCTATATAAGCAGTATAGATGATGAATGAATGAATGAATGATCGGTCATCGGTCAATCAGTGCATATACTGTGTGTGTGTGTGTGTGTGTGTGTGTGTGTGTGTGTGTCTGTACTAATCTTTATCTCTCAAGTAACTAGGTGTTGTGTGCAGACAGAGATTTCAATGAGTAAATGCACATCGCTGCTACTTTTTACCAGCACTTGCAATTTGAACTGCACGACTCCAAAGGGGGGGTTGTGTCACTCTTGCATGCATTCATTCAGAAGGCACACCTAAGAAACCAATAGACAACCAAAACACAAACAAAATAATAAATGTGTGGACGGTTGAAAGATACTAGTTTCCCTTAAAAAAAAAAAAAAAAAAAAAAAGGGGGGGGGGGGGGGGGCGCGGGAAAAACAAACTCTCGACCCAAACCCTCG
>CAAKHD010004265.1:3826-23724 GCA_901007705.1 Fistularia tabacaria
AAGACACACCGCCAAGAGTGGGGAGGTTTTTTTTTTTAAAAGGTTACGCTTGAAAGGATCAGGCGGGGAACACATATTTTGATTTAAAAAGAAGCAAACTTCAAGATTAAATTTGGGGTAAGGGGCGGGGGGGGGGGGTTCCACGTCGGGTAGGATCTCGAGTGTGCGACCCCCTCCTGCCCTTCTCTCCAAACCACCACCGCCGGCATTCTCACCCCCTCTTGTGCTGCTGCATCATGGTGCGCGATGACATTGAATGCGTACAAGAAAAAAAAAACGCATCAAAGCAAAATTTTCACTTGGAATATTTTCCCCCCAAAATCCAAATACCCACCTCTGAGTTGTCGGTACATATTTGTCCACCTGACCCGAGTCAAGGCAAATATCTCTCAAAACATGTTTGATCACGGCCTGCAAATGAAACATTACATTATGCTTTACATTACCAGCTCAACATTTTTTTGTCTGGATGAGGCTTTTAAAAACATTTCAGCCTGTTTTCAAAAATCAATGAAATGTTCCACTTGTAATGCGTCCGGTGGCAGATCGACACTTGTACCAGCGCATGTAAAAGCAGAAACCAAAAAAAACACAAACAAACAAAAACAGAATGGGATAGAGAGCGCATCTGGGCCAAATGTTTAATGACTATGATTGGTATGATTGGTTCTATTATCTTTCGAATACGGATATCTTGGCCATACTCTGTTAAGAGTGTTCCAGGCTCAGGCCGGCGGAAAAAGACTTTGCCGAGCTTACACTGTACAATTTTTTCCAGTCGCAGATTTAAAACTGGAAGAAGAAGAAATGCCTTTTTCCCCACATAAAGTTATACATAGAGCCCAACATTAGCGCCACATTTAACCATGCACAGAAGGCAGCTCAGGAACAGCACCAGGGTAGCAGTTAGGGGTTCAGTGTTTCGCTCAACAACGCTTCAACATGCTAGGAGGATCCAGGAATTGACCCAGGAATGCTTGGTTCCAAGGTCAACTGCTCTAACCCCCTGCACCATGCCGCCCCCGGTTGAAAAGAAATCTCAAGAGTCGTAGGGGAGTTGCAGTATGTTCCCGTCATCTCTGTCCTGAGGTGTAAGCTGGTAGATTTACAGTCTTAGCACTGTGGTAGCTCAGTATTTGCCTCGTCACGAAAATATAAAACATGTCCGATATAATCCATGTCTTTGTGTAACATCAACATAAAGACTTACTGTTGAAATCTTTTTGTCTTGGCAACTGGACTTGAATTTTATTCACTTGAAGGCGTTTTAACCCTTATCTGAGAGGCTTTTTCAGTTCTAATGACCTGCGGGGAGTTTCTGAATGTATCTGCCAGGGTTTTTGGCAGGTCTGGGTTATTCCAATCACATTCCAATCCAGGAAATCCCCAAAGGTAACCCCCCCCACGAATGACATCCCCGTTAGCATAACAACCCCCTTCCACCTAGATTCTGACGATCAACTCTTCCGTTTACCGTAATTTCCAGACTGTTGAGCACAACTAAATATAAGCCGCACCGGCTAAAAATAACAGTATCGCTATCTTTGTCTTCCTCCTGGGCATTTATACCATTAAAGTGGTCTTCTTCAGTGTCGGAACTGAACACCATCAGAATGGCTTCGTCACACACTTCCTCGGTCTGTATTGGTGGCATGAAGCTCATGAGCCCCCCAAAATCCCCAAATTAGCCTCATCATTGTTTAAGCTGCAGTGTTCAAAGCGTGTGAAGTAGCGGCTTATAGTATGTTACATCACCAAAAAGACTTCCTGTTGTAATTTTCTTGTCGTGGCAACTGGACTTGAATGTCTTCACTTGAAGACGTTTCACCTCCTCATCCGAGAGGCTTCTTGAATGAATGAATGAATACTTAATTGATCCCCAAGGGGAAATTTGAGTGTTACTGTCGCATTTGAGGAAGAGAAAAAAAGCCACTCCCAAACTAAGCTCCTGAAGAACTAAGTTCTAAATTTAATTGAACTGAACTGAAGAGGCCTCTTCCGCAAAAGCTGCTCTTTTGTCCCCAACGAACGACACCCCAATGAGCATAACAACCCCCTTTCACTTAGTTTCTGCCAATCAACTCTTCCATTTATAGAATGAGCCACCATAACCTAGACGCGCCCAAATCCCTGGCAGTTATATTCTGAAACTCCTCACATGTCATTAGAAGTGAAGAAGCCTCTGGGATGAGGGGGTGAAACGTTTTCAAGTGAAGAAAACTCAAGTCCTGTTGCCACGACAGACGATTTCGACAAGAATTCTCGGATAAAACCGAATCTGAACGGAAGCCGTTTTCATTCATGACCCATGTTTATTCATTTTTTTTCATCTCCATAACACTTTGAGCGTGCTACCCGATGATGTGCCACCGAGCAGACCGTGTACATGACTTTCCCACCTGAATTTCCAGACGCTTTGCGGGCCCGCCGATTTCGTCGGGCCCAAAACCCTGGTCATTCGAACTGAAGAAGCCTCTGAGGTTAGGGGTGACACGTCTTCAAGTGAAAAAATTCAAGTCCAGTTGCCATGACAAAAAGATTTCCACAAGAATTCACCATGACCTGGATGACTGAGAACCTCCACAGACATCTGAGATGATTTTTTTTCCACGATTCTTTCCAACATCTTCAGGTGGAAGGCCAGGATTACGGTAAGAACCGACACAATTTACACGATCTTGCAAAGTATCCAGTGAGGTTCATGTATTTTGGGTTCGTCGTGCCGCAGGCCCCCCCCCCCCCCTCGGCCACCGGGGTTCTGGAGTGTCTGACTGAGACCACCCCTATCTCAAATTGCATCTATTCAATTCTCTTTGTTTGTTTACCAACCCGAGCGGATGGATTTGTAGTCCGCTCATCTCGACGGGCGACTACGTAGGCCACTGTGCTGTGAGTCTGCAGTCAGACTTGCTGAGTCACAGGTTTGTCCAACTCCTCTAATCCTCTGTTTCCCTCGATCTCCCACCAGCTAGATAGGAGGCGGTGCTGCCTTCAAGTACTGCTGCCACATGATCGGTGGTTTCAGCCTCAGAAGATCCTGGAATCACTCGAATAGTTCTTTCAACACTCGTTCCAAAGAATAACCCCCCCTAAAATCCTTTTACGAGACATTAGCTTTGACATGCTACGCATATCTACCATTGCTGGTTGTCCGACTCGACTTTCTTTGGCTAAATTCAACTGCGAGGAAACTCATTTCAGGAGAATTTAGCATTTTGCAGCAGGCGAGAAACCCCCAACTGATTAGTAACAGCAGTCTTATTGGGAAGATCCTCGGTTAATATTCATAATTAAAAATCCTCGGCCACAAGACCACGGTTTTCCACTCTGGCTCAGTGATGCGAGTGACACAAATTCAATTAAATGTGATTATTGATGATAGAATCACCCTTGTTTTGCCTTCAACTAGAAGCTTCTTATATATTTGATCTCCCCCCAAAAAAGTGTAAACTGATTCTTTTTTCCCCGATTCTTTATGGAAACCAAATAAAATCCCTCAAAATTGTTGTGTCCCTTTTCACGGCTCAGACTGCCCTGGTGTTTTATTGATGAACCCTGTCTTCCAGGTAAACTAAACTCATATAGTAACCGTACTCAACAGTAAATCAGGGCAATTTCGTTATTTGAGCCATTTATCTTTTATTTGTTGCTCACAGTTAATATTGTGTGTGTGGATAAAGCTGTGCGTTGTATTGGTGTGTGCAAGTAAGCCTTTGGTTGTTTTTTTTAAGAATAGAATAGATAAAAGGTGCTTCCATTCAGCAAAAACTGTTTTTTTGGACTTTCAAATACCGGGGAAAATCTTAAAAAGGATCAAAGTTTGCCTCACACTTGGCAACAGGTAATATGGCGCTTAGACAAAACATATTAAAAGGAATTCACCCAAGCGGTGAGGAGGCTTTCAGGCACCCAATCCTGCTGTAAGAGGTCTACGCATCGAAGAGATGCAATCTAAGATTGTTAATAGATGTATACAAAAAAAGAAATTGTGACAGGCATGGTTTACTAGCTGTCTGCGGCTAGCTAGCATGGGCTGCTTTCACACTGCAGGAGCGTTTGGCAGAACCTTTTGGAGGATGTTTTGAGGAGGTTCTCAGTCATCCAGGTTGTGGTGAATTCTTTTTGGCGTCTTCTCGTCGTGGCAACAGGACTTGAACTTCTTCACTTGAAGATGTTTCACCCTCATCCCAGAGGCTTCCTCATTTCTAATGACCTGTGGGGAGTTTCAGACTATAACTGCCAGGGTTTTGGGTGGGTCTAGGTTATGGTGGCTCGTTATGTAAATGGAGGAATTGATTGGCAGAAACCAGGTCTAAGGGGGTTGTTATGCTAATGGGGGTGTTGTTCATTGGGGACAAAGAAGCAACTTCTGGGGATTACCTGGATTGGACTTTGATCGGAATAACCTAGACTCACCCAAAACCCTGGCAGTTATATTCAGAAATTCCCCGCAGGTCATGAGAAGTGAAGAAGCCTCTTGGATGAAGAGTCAAACGTCTTCAAGTGAAGAAATTCAAGTCCAGTCGCCACAACAAGAAGGGTTCAACAAAACTTCACCATGACCTGGGGTCATGGTGGGGGGGGGGGGCTGCATCAAGTGGTGAATCTGGTCCGGCTGTGCAAATCTGTCTTGGTATCGATGCCAGTACGGCGTTATACGTTTGTGAGAGATTGTGTCTGAGGCCCCCTCCTCTGTTCAGAAACATTTTTTTTTTCTGTTTTTGAGGATCTAGATCGTCTTTCTCTCACATATGGACCGCATAGGACCCACAGACCATGGACCTTAGTTACTACATTTTAGCTCATACTCCCCTTCGATTCCGTAGTAACTTATATGGCATTGCTGCTTTGTGATTGGTGGAACTCATAAGCCAGCACCCTCGATCGGTTACTTCTTGCAGACTGCTAAGCATCATCTTTAAAAAAAAATTGCGAGATTGCTCATCATCTGTTTCCTTGCAATTGAGTAAACGGACCAAACCAGCGATGAACAAACAAAGGGGTCTCCGGGGTTTGCAAAGGCATATCAACATTTGACCAAAATGAGTAGAGATCGTAGTTAACAGCAGTTTTTTTTTGTTGTTGTCTTTGATTTTGTTTTATTATTGTCATAGCAAAGCAGTGCGGAGAGGAAATAAAAACTTCAACCAAAAACACCTGAGGGGGGTAGTCCCCGGAAAGTACTTGGAGCCGGATAGTTCTTAGTACTGTGTTTTTGGAGCCTCACACAGCTGACAACAATGGTTGAACTTTTGCTCTTTCCACTTATTTCAACCTCAAATTCATCGCCAATGCGCATTTGGCATGAAAAAAACGCCGAGAACGTTTCAAGAAAAGCGGTCTCGTTCCGGTTGCGTCCGAGCGAGAACTGGGACGGTAACGATCCGGGCAACGCGATGTATCAGCACAACAAAGGAACGGCGGCACAGCGGAGAACCATATGGTGAAAGACCATCAGTCACATCTCACCTGTCCTTGAGGTACCCTGCTGCTCGCAACATCTGTTCCCAATCATCTCATCAGCTTCCTGCTCTCAAACAGCGCCAACCTCCCCGGGGTGCATCTTACTGACTAATTAGTCTCCCGGTTCTCCCACCGCCCGATGCTTCCCTCAGCCATTTGGCAAAGCCCGGTAGTTTCATCGGCGCCTGAGGGTGTTTGCGTTGGATAGTAATTAGTCCAACCGAAGCGCAGAGCATCACCTGAAGAACTACGAACGGGTTAAAAAGGATGGAGGAATAACCGATGAGTTTCTTATATCATCGCAGAGGAACCGCGTCTTCACAGAAAGATTCTCTCCCCTCGGAGGACTGTTTTTTTTTTTTTTTTTTCGTTTTGCTCTTCTATTTATGGCTTGAAAGCGGACCAGGGGAGGCACGGCGCAGGAGGTGGAGCAATCGTCCTTGGAACCGAACATTCCCGGTGTGATTCCCGGCTCCTCCTAATGTGTTGTTGAGCAAGACACCGAACCCCTAACTGCTTCCCCGGCGCTGCTCGACGGCAGCCAACTGCTCATCCATGATGGGTTCAATGCAGAGAACAAATTTCCCCATCAGGGATCAATAAAGTATACATTATTATTATTTTTAATTTCATACCGCAAACTGTAAGGTGCGCTGGTATGACTGTTAAAGTTCCTTGAATCCTTTGAATCAAAATCAGCTTGATTCACAATTTCTCCGCACGTACCGGACATACAAAGAATCGAGAAGACGATTCTCACAGCCCCAAGGTGACATGAAATTAACAAAAGAATTATAATGAGAGTGCAAAATAAACAGTAAAGTGCACTGTTATATTAAACAGTAAAGATGAAACAACTAGGTATAAAATGCAGACAGATGCAAACTGATGGTGAGGTGAAAAGATGATTGTCATTTGACGGCATGAAGACTGGGGTATATAAATATGTATAATTTGAATGACTAAAAGTTTAACATATGGTTCTTATTTGAAGCAACATCCTTTTTTTTTCCGGCTCCATTGTGGTTGGAGGTAGAAATGTGAAATTGAGATACCAGAAGACAAACAGAGCCACCGACACGCTGGGAGATCCAAGAAAAGAAACAAGGGTAACAACGTTAGGAGGGATTTTAGTTCCTTCCTGCAGGATTGAGCTTGTTTCTTAAAGATTCATCTCAATTAAGTTTGTCTTTCTCATCCAAATTACCAAAAGGGGAAACACATGCAAATTATTCAGCGATGCCATACTTGATACCATCGTGTACAAATGCGCTTCATGCAGGGAGGTAAAGGGAGAGGATGTCTGTGGAATAATGTACAACATGTTATTCCAAAAGCCCTACGCTCATTTGGCATTTGTAAGCTGTGGAGAAGAAATCAAGCTCCTTCAGGGTTTAAAGATTTTATATGCAAATGATTCCCTGAGTCGGTATTTTTTTTTAAAACAGAGAGATCAGAATTAACTGCTGCATTAATTACTTTCTTTCCTGAAAACAGTCTGAGAGGCGTGAATAATAATTCAGTTTATTACTGCAAAAAAACATAGTATTTTTCTTGATCAGTTCCACAGTTGCAGGGCAACAAAGACCTTCAAAATAGTGAGTGTGCGAAAATGTTTTTCACTACATTTACTCTTTAATTCAATAATACTATGTTTATGCATCCAAAGAAGTCTCTTTCCAATAAATGATGGGGATATTAACAGTGCAGTCGCAATCATTCGCCTCATGACATCATTATGAATCACTTCCATAAGTAGAAGTAAGTACTTATATTTTTATATATTTTAATATATTTTATTATTCCCTGGGCTTTTCTACCTACTTTGCTGCAATAAATGATGCGTCTAAATTATTTTTCAAGTTTTTTTTTTTTTTCATTTTATTTTATCTTATTTTATTCATCTATTGTTTTTTTTTTTGTTTTTTTCATTACAATTTTTTTTGGACTTCTAACTGGCTTAGCTGGTTGGGGAAAAAAAAAAGTTTTGGAGAAAAAACTTGATATAAACTAACTGCAGCAAGAGGTATGATGCCAGGTTCTCCTTCCAGTAAGTAGAGGACAAGACTGATATGGATTTTTATTTTTTATTTATTATTTTTTTTACTTAAAAGTGATTAAAGTAAGATTCTCACAGATCCAAGTCAGAGTGGCATCACTCCTCATGAACTCTCTCTCTGGCTCTGTCTTGCTCTCGTAAATCTCTCCTGTATGGCACCCGGTCAGAGTCAGAGTGCCAGGAAATTTCCATCCTCCATCACGCCGCTGCAGCACAGTGAATCTTACCTGTGGGAGAGATTACCGCACTCCGCTCTCTACCTTCTACCACCAAGGCAATGGCGAAGCCGGCAAGCGTTCATTTCATGGCCGGCTATGCAGAGAATTTAGCATCCGGTGAAAGCATATCATAATTTCCATGCGCGTGAAATAGCGCGCAGCTCAAGGATGGAGACTACAACGCGTGATGCACGTGACTCAACCCAGGGTTCCAGAAAAATGCGTAGAAATCTCCAGAATGCGTGTTTGCGCTGGACCTCAAACGGGGATTTGCAGCGGAGTCGTCTCTTCAGCTGGAAAATAAATCGATTAATAAACTCCGGCCTTGTCTGACAGCCTGTCTACTAAGGAGGAAGACATAATTTTGCTAACAAGCCTTTAAATCATAGTAAATTTTTCATTTGCATGAAGATGTTGATGATGCACTTTGGATATTTCTGGGCAGGAGCTATCTCGCTGCTGATGTAATCCCTTTTTTTATTTTTGAGAACGCTCTCACAGTCGATCCACCCGATTGAAACCTGACTTGGTTTTTCAATTATACTATCCCGAGTATTAGCGGGTGATATCTGAGCCAGAATTTTAGTAAAGTTTTAAATTCTCCAAAGTTTAAACCCTCTCTCGGTGTCGACACTCGGCGAGCAAAACCCAGACATGGAACATGTATGGACTTAAGCCACTTTAAGGCGGCCCAGTCAAGTGCACCCTTAAAAATCGAACAAAGCGTATGCTCAAAAGTGCAGGGAGAAAGAGGATTTGAATGGAGAAGAGTGATTTTTTTTTTAAAGGTGAATAATGGGAAATGTTAATGTGTCGGTGGTGTGAAACTCCCGAGGCTCATCTCTCTCATCCTCTAATCTCCGAGAGCCTCCAAGAGAGGAGAAAATTCTTTTCTGTGATGAAACTGGATTTTTCATTGCCGTCCTCGTCGAGTTTATGCGAGGAAAGAAACGGCGATCTATTCATCACTGGACTTCTCGGCACGACGGCAAACAAGCGTGCAGGGGCCCAGTGCATTACAGAAGGGCTACAAGTTGTGGAACACTGTCTGCCGCATCGTAAAAGTCTGATGGGGTGCCTTCATCTGTGGATAAATAGCGGTGACTCACGCTGACAGCAAGGTAGGAGCTATGAAACCTGGTCAACTGTGACCGCGGAACTGCATTAAACAAACAGTTCCCGTCTAACAAATCCACAAAACACGGGTTTCTCTCCCACTGTTTCATCTCCAGTTGTTCGGGGGAATAATTTCATTCATGTACCATCACCATCCTTGTGGAAAAATAAAGACACCGGTGTGTGTGTGTGCGTGTGTGTGTGTGTGTGTGTGTGTGTGTGTGTGTGTGTGTGTGTGTGTGTGTGTGCTTCCGAGGTCAAAAAGTTATCTGAGCACTTTTTTGGAACAGGGTTCCTGATGGAGTCAATAGAATGTCCTTCATTTGGTTTTTGACCGCTTGAGGAGTCAAACTCACACATACACACCCACACCCACACCCACACACACACACACACACACACACACACACACACGGAATTTCAAGTTGATTTAACGCGCACAAATTCAATACCATATAGCGGTGAAGCAATGGCATTAGCAATGGCATTAGAACAAAAGCTGTATGTAAATGTGAAGAATGGGTAACTATCAATTGGCCTTATTCACATCACACATGGAAAAATTATGAATAACGACAGATAATTCAGAAATGGTGATGTAGCCTTGTGAAATAACAGCCTCTCACTCTGTTCACAACCCAAGCGTCTCTTCATAACTGCATTCCTCTTGTGCTTCTGTTAAAAAAACATAACTATTGATTTTTAATCAAAACGGTGAGTGAAGTTGGCGAGACAACTAATCAAAGTCCACTTTTTGTCTGGTTTAATGTCCTTTAGATGTCTGGCATAATGAGGAAGCCACCAGAATCCTGTCCGGGATCAGACAGGGAAAACCCTCGCTAAATTGTCACCTTTGCCGAAAACCTTTTTGATCAAGTAGATACTTCCTGTAAGCGTTAGACATATTAACGAACAAGAAATCCATGGCTTTGCAAGAGGCATGAGTTATTCAAGGTCTTTGGCTAGTTAGCATCAGCCACTTTCGTTCTGCAGGAACTTTTTGTAGTACCTAGAACCTTTTCTGGACCTCCACTGTTCCTGAAAAAACGTTCGAACGTGCTTCCAAAAAAATGAAAGTCTAAAGCATTGTGATAGGTATGGTTTGCTCTCTGTCTTTGGCTAGCTAGGATTAGCCAGGTCTGTACTGTAGGAACTTTTTGCAGTTCGTAGAACCTTTTCTGGACCTCCCCCTGTTCCTAAAAAGCGTTACAACGTGTTTCCACAAAAATAAAAATACAAAGCTTTGTGAGAGGCATGTTTTACTTTCTGTCTTTGTCTGGCTTGCAGTAGCCATTTTTGCACTGGAGGAACTTTTTGTAGTTCCTAGAACCTTTTTAGGGAGCAGGCCTTTTTTTTGCATTCAGACAGCATAGGAACCAGGGACCATGGACCTCAGTACCTCAAACTTTGGCTCCTATTCTGAATATTGGGTCTTTTTACTGTTCAATGTGACCTAGGTGCTTTGTGATTGGCAGAATTCCCAAGCCACGCCCAAAAACGGCTGACGTAACATCCATCCATGCAGCCTTCTTCCACAAACTGCATGTCAGCCGAATTCAAAACCACCTGTGGATATGACGCCTCTGAAAGCACTTTATACACTTAGCCGGATATTATCTTCGGGAACATGCCTCCCTCATAAATGTAGTTCTTGGCACAAATAAATACATGTACAAGTGGAGTTCCAGTTACCGGCTGCCAAGTTGCTACGTTACAACTCAGTTCCTAGATATCAACACAGATGATGACATTTTAGAGGACAGTAATTGCGCTGCATTCTTGTCTAAATGACTCATATGGTTCTCTCTGACTGATACGTTTCCTTTTTAAAGGGCTGATTGACCTCCAAGAAAGCCCGCTTCTAATTAAGCATGTTGTCCGATTATTCTTCAAAGGTAAATACCCTCCATGACCGAACCCTGGGACGGAATGTACCCTTCTCTCAACGGTGTGCTCTGGCCCCTCTGGCTCGGTCAAAGCGCCTCAAGAAATTGATGGGATGAACAGGAAGCAAGACCAAGGTACAACATATTAGGTGCGGCATTGCACAGTTAGTAGAGCGATCATCCTTGGAATTACACGTTCCTGGTTTGATTCCTGGCTCCTACAAGTGTGTCAAAGTGTTATTGACCAAGACACTGAACCCCTGGCGCTGCTAGATGGCAGCCAACTGCTCATGGTTCATCCATGATGGGTTAAAATGCAGAGAACAAATTTCAACACAAGGGCTTAATAAAGTATACATCATTATTAGGAAAGCCCTGAGATCTCGTGGGTACCTTAGTTAAGCCTTTGGCAAATTGGAAAACACCAGACTCAGGAATATAGAACAGGAGGACGACAACAACAAACGTACGAACCAAATATGTTGCTGGTGTTTCGGAGAAACTCCGAAGGGTGTTGAAGATACTGGTACATTTCAAACCCCACAACACTGAGACAAAAAAAAAAAAACGTGTGCTCCTCAAGGACAAAACAACCAGG
The DNA here is from genome assembly GCA_901007705.1 of Fistularia tabacaria. Classification (NCBI taxonomy): domain Eukaryota; kingdom Metazoa; phylum Chordata; class Actinopteri; order Syngnathiformes; family Fistulariidae; genus Fistularia; species Fistularia tabacaria. The sequence continues at coordinate 15,167 of CAAKHD010004265.1, forward strand.
CGTAAGATCGAGAATGTGGTGAACGCTGTCACCTGTACAGAGGATTGTGAAGATGTGTCCATTGGGGAGACCAAACAACCTCCGCACAAATGGATGGCCCAACAGAGGGGGGCACCACAGGATTTCCACCGTCAATCTACAGCTGAAGAATAAGGTCCATTCATTTCACGACAGCAATGTCTGTATTCTGGCCAGGGAAGACAGATGGTTCAAGTCACAGAAGCCATCTTTGTCAAAACAGAAGAAACGTCTCTGAACAGAGGAGGGGACCTCAGACACAGCCTTTCAAAAACATATAACGCCGTACTGGGATCAATACCAAGACAGATTTGTGCACACGGACCAGACCCGTCTGCACCCTCCAAACTACCAGGGAAGATTCACCACCAGAAGCAGCACCCGCTAACTTCCACATGGGCCTTAGTCCATGTGATCCAACAGCTTTCACGCCTTCGTCTGGCTTTACTTTTTCACATTCCAGTCCAGATAAACCCAAAAAGTTGCTCTTTTGTCCCCAACAAACTACACCACCATTAGCATAACAACCCCCTTCCACCGAGTTCCCATCGATCAACTCTTCAAGCCGCCATAACCTAGACCCGCCGTAAACCCTGGCAGTTAAATTCGGAAACTCCCCACGGGTCATTACAAGTGAAGAAGCCTCTCAGATGAGGGGCGAAACGTCTTCAAGTGAAGGAATCCAAGCCCAGATGTCACGACCAGAAGATTTCGACAAGAACTCACCATGACCTGGATGACTGAGAACCTCCATGGACATAAACAGAATGAGTTAACTGGAAGGAAAAGATACATTCAATTGGAAATGTATTCCACTGAGAATGTTGGAACGCATAACGCAGCCCTGTGATTGACAGGTGGCCGGTCCAAACATCAGCTAGGGGTTGGCTCCAGCGACTCCAACCCCAAATTTTCACCATGTATATCTACAAACATTGACCAGAAAGACCTCAGAGCCGTCAGAGACTGAAAATATAACTCACCTCTGTTATCCCCGGCTTGTATAACAGACTTTTTATGTTTCCAGCACTGAAAAATTCTCTCCACTTACCAGTGCGCGGAGAAAATTGTGGACGGGTTTATTTTCTACAGTAATTTGGCTCACAAGATAATCACGCGGGGTCCTTTTGTCGAACACCGTTGCCGGCGGCAACCTCAAAAGAGGTAAAACCTGGTAAAATGTGAGAAATGCACTCCTCCGGTGGACGGAGATGTCTCTGATATCCTCGAGATATGAAAAATAGAATAAGTTAAGTGGGTAAGATTACCGACTACAGTGATACCGGCGGGGCAGGCGGACACTGAGTAACATCGCGGAATGCAATTTGTTGCTTGTTAAAAGCCTGTGCGGTGATGCAAGCGAATACCTCCATTCCCTTTCAGCTTGAAAAAGGAAATGTGCACTAATTGCATGTATTTTCGCTTTCACCAAACACACACAGTGTGAGCTCCACGTGAAAGGGAAACAGTGGTCTGCACCTGGGCCTGATGCGCCACGTCTAAAGTTTGAAATGGGCTTAAATTAAATGGCCGCGCTGTAACAGATGAATTATTTTTTTATTTTCCCGCTGTTATTGCCCCTTCCGCAGTAGACGCTCTCATCTGGCATCTTATTGATTTTCAATGAAGGCGTGCAGCGGCAGGAGAGACTCGCCGGATGGACCCGGCTCGTCTCGGCCGCCTTTGTCTGCCAGCCGAAGCTGAGGCGGACCGAGACTAGGATAATCCCGAACCGTGTTTTGCAATCGTTATTATGGACTATCTTAGCAAGGAGCTTGTCGATCCAGAGCACATGTCTGTTTGTGTTCCTCCCTTCTTGTCCTTGTTGTGATATATTTTGTATTTAAATGTTATTGTTCTGTTTTATTTCAGCTCTTTAACTTTTGTTTTCATAGTACCGGCCTAACAAAGGCCAGGGCTCGCAAATAAGCCTTAGCTACAAACCGCTATGCGTAACATCTGTTTTGTATTTTACATGAAATGAAGCTTAATTCATTTTTCCCTATTCAATAAATCTCAGAGTAATAAAATAGAGTTGTCAATAACAATATGCATTCACTGTATTTCATACTCAAACAATGTTTGAGTTGCAGTTTATTTATTCATTGAAATGTATTACTCATTTAAACTAATTAATTTCAGTTTTATTTTTTTGCGCTTCCATGTTTTAATTTAATTTATTTAAATGTTACTTGATTTTATCATTATTTAATTTTTCATTTTATTTTCTCCCCCAACTATATGCAAACCATAACTATGAACGGTCAAAGTGGTGACAATGAGCGCCAGATGCAGTCATCAGTGCTAGCTTTTGCAGAGTCCAATCATATTTGGGGCCTTGGTGAAAGTACAAACTATCGACATCCTTTTTTTTGTGTGTGTTTTATATCTGTGTCGAAGATTTGTTTTAGATATTCACAACTCTATTCTTTGTGTCAGTAATTCGGAACACCAGTCGTGTCGGTCGAGGATTTTAACAGACGCGGCCTCTCTAATGCAAACTGGGTCTGAAATTCCGAATGCTCTCTATTTGGTTCATAATCCGCAGACGATCTTTGCAGAGTTTGATAGGGAAACAACAAATCATCAAGTGCAGTGCAGCCCTTCACGATACGGCTGGGGTTTGGAAGGATTCTCAGGTTGACTGTCAGATGTCGGCACTGCAATATCAGCCCGGTGACAAGGGCAACTCTGGAAAACTCAGCTTTTTCTTTCTTTTTTTTTTTCTTTTTCTGGCACTATAGCCCAAACTGAAGAGCTTATTTCTGACAACAACAACCATCAGCCCTGATTTAACTTTGAGGTTGTATATATATATATATAAAATATTTATATATATTTTCCCTGTGTAATAACCAGCAGACAATATGAATCTAACACAATGTGCACAAACTCTGAGAAAAAAAGCCTATTGGCACTGTGATGTGCCAACAACTCACACCGCCATCCCATAACAAAGATTGTCATATCGGTTTGTTTTTTTTCCTCACTGATCCACTGGAGAAAAAAAAAAAAAAAAATCACACTATACACTAGTTCGACAAATTTATTCTATAAAAATAAAAGTGTCAGGCAGGCTTTCACGTGACAAAAATGTGTTTTGTTTTCCAGCCCGGTTATGTTGTTAGTCTCAGCAGCGTTTTCTTGATTGACTCAAAATTCAAAGATTATCGGTTCATATCACAGATGGGATCTGTCACGTCGGCCGCGCCGCTCTTGCGAAGCCCCGATGCTTTTCAGGTCAACAAAAGTTCACTCTGTGACACAGCATGCCACGGATTTATTCAAATAACAGCATTTTGGAAGACTTTTGAACAGAATGGTTGACATCCCGGGTTATTAATTTTAACCCGCGAAGAGAACCGATGGTTTCCATCGCCTGGATATAGATTCCTCGTGAAAAGGGCAAAGAGGGGAGCTCGGTGACGCCGTGTTTAGAGTCACGCAGTTAAGTGGCCGCAAAGCCGAGAGCGAACAGAAACATTTGCATTTGGGACGAGGAGAGACATGATCTCGCTGAAGGCCAGTTTTGAGACACCGCCGCTCATAACAGGCAATTTAAAAAAGGTGAGTTTTGCGTTTGGGACACGCCTGCCGGAGGCGGAGCCACCATTCATTATCCAAATGCGCTGAAATTTAGGGAGTTAAGTCGTAGGTCATCTCATGCGGTGAAGGGAACCTGCAGTTTGTCATTGGATCAAAACCCCCTGATCACTACCCAAAATGTCTGAATATGGTTGGATCGGAAGCCCTTGAGGTGAAAAATAACATTTGATAGATGATAGATAGATCATAAAACTTCTTCTCCTTCTTCTTCTTCTCCTTTTGGCTTTTCCCTTCAGGGGTCGCCACACCGAATCAACCCTCTCCATCTAACCCTATTCTCTGTATCCTCCTCTCTCACACCAACTAACTTCATATCCTCTCTCACTACGTCCATAAATCTTCTCTTCGGTCTTCCTTTAGACCTCCAATTCCAGCCTCCGTCTGCCAATATATTCACTCTCCCTCCTCTGTACATGACCCAACCTTCTCTGACCTTCTCTCCAAAACATCTAACATTTGCTGATGGACCCGGTCCTGATCCTCTCCATCCTCATCACTCCCAAAGAGAACCTCAACATCTTCATCTCTGCTACCTCCAGCTCTGCTTCCTGACTTTTGTTCAGTGTCACTGTATCCAAACCATACAGCATTCGCTGGTCTCACCACTCTCTTGTTCACCTTTCCTTTCCTTTCCTTCTGGCTGATATACATATATATGTATATCAACCGGAATGAAAGGAAATATTTGAAACGAAGTATTTGAGTGAAAGGGTATATCGCCAGAATGAAAGGAAAGGTGTACAAGACAGTGGTGTGCATATATATATATATATATATACACACACATACGCACACATCTATCTGTCAATCTATATGTATATATACATATGTAAATATACATATACACACACACACACACACACACACATACACACACACACACATATATTTATACATACATATGTATTGATCTGATCTCCACGCTTGACAATTTGAGTGTGAGCAGTAGGTTTGCATGGACGTTTACGAAGGAGAAAATGAATTATTCTCATTCTTATTATTTGTTGAAAATTTTATGGGTAAATAATGAATTTGCTTATCATTTATTTATCCATTCATTATTTCATGTATTTATTTATTTATTATAATTTATTGTTGCCATATCAAGGGCTTTGTCTTCCGACGTTCCCTTGTTGCAGACCTTTTAATTCGATATTGTGCAACTGCTACAAGATTAAAAGTAATGTTTTATAATTCAAGTATGTTTTTTTTTTGTTTTGTTTTGTTTTTCCAATCCAAACATCAGGATCACACTCTAAACACGGGTGGTATGAGATGAGCCGCAGTTCACAATTCTGAGAGTGATAACAGGTGGCTCACATAACCAAGTTAAGTGTGGAGGCATCACTATGCATTTTTGCTCCACACTATGCATCTCGGGAGATAAGTGTGAGACTGAAGCCTGTTAATAAGCATTTATTAATGCAAATGTGTTAAATTTTCAATTTTTAATTCTGTTAATGGTGACAGGCGGAATGACAAACAAATGAAAAATTAAATAAGCTGAAATGGTTCATTTGCTGCATGGAGATGAGAAGATGTCAATGTGCAGACCAGAAATGGATGGATTGATCAGCTCCTGCGAGCACTTCCTGGCCTGTCAGTCCTGGCAGACGAGGATTTTCTTTTTTTTTTCCCCCCTCCAGGACAGGAGCTCTGGAGATTTATCTCTTACTTGGATGTCACGGTAACAGACAGTTACGGGAACGGCTGGAAAATGAGTCAATTTACCAATAGATGAAAAAGCTGACCAACAAATATTGGACTTTTGAGACAGCAGAAACTGACCTGTATCCCTTCCGCAGCCTCTCGGGTATAATCGCACCATGCTTTTCGAAAACTTGACAGCCTGTTATCTATTTGTTTATTTATTATTCATCCATTCAATATCTTTTACTGCCTTTCCTGCGCTCAGTGTCACATGGAGACCGGAGCCTATCCCTGCTGTCATTGGGCGAGAGGGTTCACCCAGGGTCACATCATGCAGACATGGAACCATTCGCTCTCATTCACTGGGCAATGTAGGGTCTGCAATGAAGCTCCTGCATGTTATCTTGGACTGCGGGAGGAACCTGGAGAACCAGGAGGAAACCCTTGCCTCTGGTCGGAGATGCACCAGACGGGCCTTCCTCCTGTGAGGTGGAAGCGCTAACCCCTGCACAACTGTGTGCCACTTACCCTTATTTATTTTCAAAATTATTATTTCAATTATATGATGGCTGAGTCATCGACATTGTGTAAATTTTAAGCAGGAAATGCAGTGCATTACAAAATCAAGAAAAAATACTTGAACTACATTTTTATATATTAATATATTTCACCTGTTACTGAACGATTTATTATTATCATAGTTATTATTATTGTTATAATTATTGTTCTTCTTCTTCTTATTATTATTATTATGAATGGTATGCATTATCATAATTGTTATTAGTAGTGGTAGTATGGTGTATATTTTCATTAGTACTATTCTTACAATAATAATATTACTACTACTAATAATAATAACAATTAGTTTAAAATAACCGTTATTATTGTTATAATTAGTCTTGTTATCATTTATTTTTATTTATTTTTTTAATTTACTGTCAAAATCAACAGTGCTCTTATTATGATGAGTATTATTAGCATTATACTTATCATCATTGTTATATCTGGTCAAGTTGTTCCATAACTGGCCTTCATTTCATAGGCTGCCGTTCCCGGAGCAGGGACGCTGAGATGACATATTTTCGATCCACCTAAAGACGAAAACGTGGCAGATGCTCCCCAATTAGCTTTCATCGAACGCAGAAGCAAAGGGAGGAGAGAGGACCTTTGCCGTGACGTGTTCCTGACACGACCTTTTTAGGAACCCGCCAGATCCCTGATCTCATTCTGGATGCTGCCGGACTGTACAGGAAAATCAAGGTTATGCGGTAAATTCATTTTTTTTTTTTGAATGTCACGACGGTTGGGACGGTTTGCGAGGAGAAAAAGCAAGAGAGGAATCAGGCTGACGATAATAGTGGCTCCTGGGTTTAAACCTCGTGCCGGCGTGGGCCGCATGATCACCTTAGGAGGCGCAGCCACTGTGTCAGTAACTGAAACAAGGGCTTTTTTGGGGGGAGAATGACAGAAGAAGCAGGATTTCGGACGTAAGAAACTACATTTAATCTCTTCAGGCAGGGTCACAAATTGGGGGATTTACAGTGACCAGTTTCCTAAGTACTCCCATACTCTGTTTTACATTCACAGTCGCAGAAAATAGTGCTCTCTGCAGCCACTGTCCCGCAGGGCACTGTTTGAGCATTACATTCACTTTAGTTAATTTAGTTTCATGAATTTGTTGGAGTCTTTTTTAACACCTTAAATAATACACACAATTCATCAATGAATTAATGAATGAAGACAGTCATTGTGTTAAAATCCCAAAACAGCTTTACATCAATTGCAAAGGTGTCCGCTGAAGCTTAAGCTTGTTTCACCTGTCCTTCTTTCACCAATCTTATTTCAGAAAATGAATCAGCAGTTTACAAGCTTCCCCACTGGTGTTTATAATTAGGTTTCATTTTAATTAATTTGCATTTATTTGTAATTATTTGTATAATTTTCAAAAGTTCATTTAGAAATTTATCAAGTTTTTATTTCTAAAAGATTTTTGAAAGTCTATTAAGTGAATTACATGTTTCATATCTATTTCTAAATTACCTTCAGTTTCATTTCTCTTGATTTGTGTTTATTTATAATGATCTGTATTACATTCAAAAATTCATTTCGACATAATAAAAAATATTTTTAAATGAAATTTTTAATCCATTAAGTATATTACATGTTTCATATCTATTTCTAAATTACCTTCAGTTTTTTGTATACATTTGTGTTTATTCGCAATGACTTGTTGCATTCAAAAATTAATTTGGACATAATAAAATTGTTTATTTCTAAATTGATTTTTTAATCCATTTAGTGTATTTCATTTTTCATATCTGTTTCTAAATTACTTTCAGTTTTACTTGTATTAGTTTGTATCTATTTTTATGATATTCAAAAATTCATTGAGAAATAATAAAAAATATTATTGCCAGATGAATTTTTGACTCCATTGAGTGTATTTCATATGTTTTTCTAAATGACCTCTTTTGAATTAAATGAATTGTTGTTTTTTATCTTTCCGCAAACATAGGAATCCATCTTTTTGGGGGGTTTTCTGGCACGGATCTATAGCATCCTCTAGACTGTCTGGGAAGTGTTAGTATTTACTTTTACAGTTTCAAAGTCCACAGGATCGCTGAACTTTAAGGTCTTTCAATAAAATATGTCACTAAAGACTCCCTACCCTTGATCCGATGCAGGACTTACATTCTTCAACGCTTTTGCCTTTTTTTTTTTTCCCGCCTCCAACTGTCTGAGGGCAATGATACGTATAAAAATTATCCCATTACATGCAGCACGCATTTCGCTGACCGGTGTTTGCCTCAGGTGGAATGGAAAAACACAGAGAAGCTTCGCAATCCTCTAACTTTGCTGACTGTTATGAAAATAAAAAAGTCAGGGAGCGGGGCGCCTTCTCTGGCTGAATACAAGTCCGGGGAAATAGTGCTGAACGGACACAACGGACGCAACAATTTCATGGATTAACTGGAAGTGGCTTTGAAATTGGCACGCCTGGGCCTCCGAAAAGGAACTCGGTGTTCTCCGAGCCTCGAAGTGCAAACGGGAAAAGTCCGGGACGATTTGAGGCAGGCCGCGCGGTTTTCAAGAAGCCAAAAAGAAGCTTCGAAGTTTCAGGCTGAAAGTAACAAAATAATAATTATCTGAACCGGGAAGGGGGGGGGGGGGGTTTGGTTGAACTTCCCAAATGAATCCGCCAACTCTGTTTCACCCGGGATTACTGGAAACCGGGTTTAAGCCCTGAAGAGTTTTTTAAAATTACCATCCAGGCCTGGAAAAAA